>JARHVA010002420.1:1432500-1725000 GCA_037957365.1 Torreya grandis
ATACCAAAAAAATCAATGATGCAAATACAATTATAAATAACCAAGGTAGTGATTATGATCTTTCTACTTTTGGGTATGATTGTGTGATGACATCCCTCTTGGTTATGCAACTATTCTTATTCCTTTGTTTTACACTAATGAATATTTACCAATACATAAATTGGTATAATTCATAATGTTCAAAATCAAAACATTGCATGCATACCTTTTTTGGTTACTTCATAAAGTGAGTGTGCTTCCTCCCCTTCCAATATTACAAATATTGAAGATAATACATGTTCCTCCCCTATGTTTCATGATGAAAACATTAATGAATTCAAGTGTGTACCTTATTTTCCAAGTGATATTAATATTGAAAATTATTTTCCCTATTTGGCTGATCCAAATGAAAATAGCCAAATTTGTTCTTCCCTCTAGTTTGTGATGAGAAAAATGCATGTCATATGTCTCCCATTGTCTCTATTGAGGGAAAAAATGAGAGTGTATATAACCATCATAAGGAAGTACTTATAAAACATACATTTTTTGAGGACACAAATAAGCTCGCAAGTATATTTCATGTATTTTTTGCAAAGATCATGTCATGTAAGATAAAGAGGATCAAAACTAGCATTGTATCTTCTCTCCCTCCTTTAGAAAGTAAAACCGAAAGTGAACATTGAATTATTAATTATCATGATGTTATAAATGAATTACATTCTTTTTATTCCCTTCCCTCCTTTAAACTTTTCAATACAAAAGAATAAATGATTACAAGTGAAATTATTTCCCCCACTCCTATTCAATGTTAAGATATTTTTAAAGATAATAGTATAAAACTCTATGCATTCCAACATGATATAATTACCTCTTTAACCATATATACCCCTTTTAAATAAGAAATAAAAATGTGTGATCATTAACCCCTTGATAGTGAAAATGATTTAATTATTCTTATGTTCCATGTGCATGGTAATTTAAAACCACTAACTATAAATTTAACCTCTTCTTATGTTATGTTATCTATTATGACTACCATGGGATATTTACAATAATAAATACAAACTCTTAAACTATAAGTTTCTTCTCATGAGGCTATTCTTGAGGATAATATATTAATCGAGCAACCTATTACTAAGAGTGTATTTGAGCATCCTTATCCTTCACACTTTATTATGCATGGGTCTTCCTCCTTCAATGGTCAAGGGGATCATACTATTAAATTTTAACAATATATATATTCCTTTGAACATTGGCCCCAAAATGGAAGCTTGTTCTTAAAGGTTTTCATTGTATCTTAACCCAAGGGGTTTTTGATTAGTTTTATAGTCTTCCAAATGGTTCATTATCAAATTTAAAAACACTTGAAGATGTGTTTATATCACATTTTCATCATTATACCTCACCTAATTTACCATTAGAATATTTTCAAACATTGACACAATTAGAAAATGAATCTATATAGGACTATGTTATTTGATTTAAGGATGTTTTATATTCTTTAACTTATATACCCTCAAATTTAGAAGTACAATTTATATTTATTAGAGGTATTCTTTTTCCACTTAAATAAAGAGAATTACATAATATTTTTTCTTTATTTGAGACATTATATAGGGATATGCACAAATATGCATGCACTCTCATGAATACTTAATCCAAGTTGCCAATCCCATCACCAAAAATAACACATAATAAGATCCATGTTTTTAAGACAAATAACCAAGTCCCAAAAGATCATAAATTGATTTAATCACCTTTTGTATAACCAATAACATATGTAAAAATCCAAACAATAAAGGTGTTGAACAAAGGGAAGGAGCATGCTTATAAAATATCTCCCATAATTATACCATATACCTCTACAACATGATAACCTCTTCAGTTTGATTGGTATCAAGATAGACCACATGACATATTTTAAACATTATTAGATAAATGGGTGATCACATTCCATCCTAATTCACATTATTTACCTCACCAATTTAAGAAGGAAAAATGACAACATTTTTCACTTATTATGGTATTAATGGACATCGAGAAATGAGTATTTTTCTCTTGAACAAAATATTATACAATTAGTTGGTCAGGGAATCATTGCATATCAAAAAGACATATCTAGACTTATTCCACATATTTATCCTAGAGGATCATCTAAGAGGGTTGATCCATCCCATGTTACTCCTTGTGAGGAACATATGGTCCATTGATCTTCACAAAAGATGACCACTAGTATAAGTCCTTCTCCTAGTGTACTCTCTCCCAAAACTGATCTCTCCCACACTAATCCTATCAAGGAACCATTGGTTGATCAGGTCCTTCATAAAGAGACATAGGGATAAGGTAAAGCTACATGATAGATATGGGTATCTAAATATATACATATAAATTCAAAAGACATTTTTATGGATACTTCAAAGATGATTATAAAAGCAAGTCAATAGCCCTGTTACCACATGATCATTACAGTCACACTTTCTTATTTATATCCAAATGTCATTGTATATGATGATTTATTTATTGCTAATATAATACAAACATTTGAAAAATGAACATATTTAACACACAATTTACCAAACCCTAACATACACCACATAAATAAATGTAATTAAAAACTATATAATGAGTAATAAAAAATTAAACAATACAAATCCATTTGAAACCAAACAAAACCATGTGAATAGTGTCATATATATATATATATATATATGATACAATGTTTATACACGTAAACACATAAATCATATGTTGGGGCATATCCCTAGGTGTGTATTCATCATTATCAATATACACAAATATATCACCTCTTGAAGTAGATGCATTGGGATCCAACTGGGGCCACGTGCATGAGATATCACATGTACTCTCTCCTTAAAAGTGCCTACTTGCCATAGTATATCCTTGTGTTCATTCCATAAAGTGTTAATGATTAATCAATGTCTACATGATTTTAGTGGCACTCATTTGTGGGATGTCACACCTATCCAACTCAACACATAGCTCTTCATATAATACCACAACTCTCACTACAAGATAAAATAAAGGTGTCAATGAACTTCTCAATAAATCCATCTCTAGTTATATCCATAGGCACACTATGTGTAAGGGCATATATCAGTTGATCCACCATCATCACCCACTCCTAATTACTTACAAACATCAAAGATATGATACTAGTTAGCTAGGTTTATAAAATTGAATAATTTAAATACTATTACAACCAAATAAAATTACAAACTTAAAAACTATGGTACTCACATGTGGCCATAATAACTACCTCATCCATTAGTGTTAGTTCCATAGTATCACCTACCTTACTGCCTATCTTTCCTCTTGCACTCCCCTATTCAGTAGGAATGGAACCTAGGGGAAATTACAATAGGAAATAATAATGGCCACTAAAATTTGGCCCACCACTACATATAGATATTTGTAATGTAATCCATCATGTTATGTGGTTTGAATATTAGTGTTTTCACCTTCTTCATAAGTTCATTTAATATTTCTATATTTTATTTTCAGATCTAATTTCTCTCTTACTTATATGGGCATAACTTAGGAATGACTAGTTACATCTTTGCTTTGGTCCTAGTGGTTGTGTGTTTCACAATTGTCTTTAAAATTATAAACCTTATGACATCACTAGTGGAGTTCCATGCATGGAAAATCCATTATGATCATAACTTTAATCTACCTGATGATCAATGTGTTGCATATGAATACCTAGAAGAACAACAAAAACATGATAAAACTTCTTTTGCTTAAAATTGTGATAATGAAAAAACCAATGATTCAAATGCAAATATAAATAACCAAGGTAGTGATTATGATCTTTCTACTTTTGGGTATGACTATGATGACATCCCTCTTGTTTATGACACTGTTCCTATTCATTTATTTTATGATGATGAAGAGTTACTAGATACACAAATTGGTAGCATTTATAATGTTCAAAATCAAAATATTTCATGCATACCTTCTTTACTTACTTCACAAAGTGAGTTTACTTCCTCCCCTTCCAATAATGCAAATGTTGAATACATTGCATGTTCCTCCCCTATCTTTCATGATGAACAAATTAATGAAATCAAGTGTGTGACTTCTTTTCCATTTGATATTAATATTGAAAATTATTTTCCCTATTTGGATAATCTAAATGAAAATAGCCAAATTTGTTCTTCCCCTCTAGTTTTTGATGAGAAAAATGCATGTCCTATATCTCCCATTGTCTCGCTTAAGGGAAAACATGAGAGTGCATATAAACATCATAAGGAAGTACTTATAAAACATACATTATTTGGGGACACAAATAAGTTCCCAAGTATATTTAATGCATCATTTGTAAATATTGAATCATGTAAGACAAGAAGGATCAAAACTAGCATTGCATATTCTCTCCCTCCTTTAGAAAGTAAAATTGAAAGTGAACATTGCATTATTCCTTCTCATGATGTTACAAATTAATTATAAGTTTGTTCTTCCCTTCCCTCCTTTGAATTTTTTGATACAAAAGAGAAAATTCTTACAAGTGACATTCTTTCCTCCACTCCTATTCAATGTTAATATATTTTTAAAGATAATAATATGAATCTTGATGCAATATAAAATGATATACTTACCTCTTTAACCATAGATACCCCTTTGCAATAGGAAATAAAAACATGTGATAATTTACCCCTTTATAGTGAAAAATATTTAATTATTCTTATGTTCCATGTGCATGGTAATTTAAAACCACTAGAAAAAACTTCAACCTCTTCTTATGATATGTTTTCTATCATGATTACCATGGGATTATTACAACAAGTCAAAAATCTTAAACTACAAATTTATTCTCATGAGGCTATTCTTGAGGATAATTTTTTAATTGAGCAACCTATTGCTAAGAGTGTATCTGAGTATCCTTTTCCTTCATACTTTATTATTCCTGGGTTTTCCTCCTTAAATGGTCAATGGAATCCTACTATTCACTTGAAACAATATATACATTCCTTTAAACATTGGGCCCAAAATGGAAGCTTGTTCTTAAAGGGTTTTCATTGTATCTTAACCCAACATGCTCTTGATTAGTTTTATAGTCTTCCAAATGGTTCATTATCAACTTTAAAAACACTTGAAGATGTGTTTCTATCACATTTTCATCATTATACCTTACCTAAATTACCATTAGAATATTTACAAACATTGATTCAAAGAGAAAATGAAAATATATAGGACCATTATATGATTTAAGGATGTTTTATAGTTTTTAACTTATATACCCTAATATTTAGAAGTACAATTCATATTTAGTATATGTATTATTTCTCCACTCAAGGAAAGAGAATTTCATAAGCTTTTTGCTTCATTTGAGACATTATATTGGGATGTGAAAAAATATGCATGTGCTCTCATGAATACTTAAACCAAGTTACCAATCTCCTCACCAAAAATAAAACATAATAAGAGCCATGTTTTTAAGACAAATAGCCATGTCCCAAAGGATTATAAACCAATTCAAACACCTTTTTCATAACCAATAACATATATAAAAATCCAAACAGTAAAGGTGTTAAACAAGGGGAAAGAGCATGCTTACAAAGTATCTCCCATAATTATACCATATACCTCTACCAAATGATAACCTCTTTAGTTTGATTGGTATCAAGATAGATCACATGACATATTACAAAATTTATTGGATAAATGAATGATCACATTCCCTCCTAATTCACATTATCTACCTCACCAATTTGAGAATGCAAAAGAACAACACTTTTACACTTATCATGGTATCAATGGATATCAAGATAATGAGTGTTTTAATCTTAAACAAAATATTATATAATTAGTTGATGAGAGAATCATTGCATATTGAAAAGGCATATCTAAAATTATTCCACATATTTATTCTAAAGGCTCATCTAACAGGTTCAAGGCATCCCATGATGCTCCTTGTGAGGAACACATGGTCCATTGACCTTAAAAAAAGATGACCAGTAGTAGAAGTCCTTCTCCTAGTGTACTCTCTCCCAAAAATGATATCTCCCACACTGATCCTATCAAGGAACCATTGGTTAATTAGGTCCTTCATAAAGAGACATAGGGAGAAGGTAAAGCTACACAATAGATATGGGTACCTAAATAGATACATATAGATTCACATGACATTTCTACAAATACTTCAAAGATGATTCTAAAAGCAATAAATAGTCTCATTATCACACGATCATTATAGACATGCTTTCTTATTTCTATCTAGATTTCATTACATATGGTAATTTATTTATTGATAATATAATACAAACATTTTAAAATTGAACATATTTAATACACAATTTACCAAACCATAACATACACCATAGAAATAAATGAAATTAAAACTATATAATGAGCAATAAAGAATTAAAAAATATAAATCCATTTGAAACCAAAGAAAACCATGCAAACAATGTCATATATATATATATGTCATAATTTTTATACAATTAAACACATTAATCATATGTTGGGGCATATCCCTAGGTGTGTACTCATCACTATCAATATCCACAAATCTATCACCTCTCAATGTAGATGCATCAAAATATAACTGGGGCCCTCATGCATGAGATATCACATGTACTCTCTCCTCAAAAGTGCCTACTTACCATACTGTATCCTTGTGTTTATGCCATAAAGTGTCATAATGATTAATTAATGTTTTTATGATCTTAGTGGCACTCTACTATGGGATATCATGTCTATCCAACTTAGCACATAGCTCCTCATGCTCAGTGGCCACAATATGGTATGATTCCACAAATATCATTACAAGATCAAATAAAGGTACATGGCCACCTGAAATGTCAATGAACTTCTCAATAAATCCATCTCTAGTTATATCTATAGGTTAGCTATGTGTGAGGCCTTGTATTCCTAATTCCATAATTATCACCCACTCTTGATTACTTATAGACATGAGATATATGATACTAATTAGCTACATATATAAAATCAAATAATTTAACTATTATTATAACCAAATAAAATTCCAAACTTAAAAACCATGGTACTCACATATGTCCCTAATAATCACCTTATCTATCGGTATCAGTTCCATAGGATCACCAATGCCTACCTCACTCCCTATGTCTCCTTTTACACCCCTATTCTATAGGAATGGCAACTAGGAAGCAATTGAAATAGAAAATAATAGTGGCCACTAGGATTTCACCCACCACTACACATATCTATATGTATATCCTAAACTATCTCTTAAAGATAGGATAACCACAAGATCTCACTCATCATCTAGATCTAGGGCTAAATCTATAGTCATATATGTTAGCCTATGATGGGGATTATGCCCACTCTATGCTATTTAATTCCATGGATAGGGTTTTGAGGTCACTCATTATTTTATACCAAGCTATCATAAAACTAGTCATACTAAAAAAACTCATAAATACTAAGAAACTGATCAACCAACCACATACTAATATAGACCCACTACAACTCATGTTCATCCTTAGGGCATCTAGTAAAATTCCTATAAGGATGCCATACAATCTAATATGAAGTCAACATATCCAAATTAACAAAGTACTCCATCATGGTATGTATCCTACCACAAGGAAATACCCACCATTATATAAAAATTTGTGCATGAACCCATCTAGGTAGGGGCCACCAACTAGTCATACCACTATAATGTGCTCATAGGCTTAAACATGTAATAAAGTTACAACTTCAATACCTCCACTATGACTTTCGAGTGACAACTAATAAATATCCCTATATGAGTGGGTTAGCATAATGTGGCCCCATAAATACCTAGTATGATCATGCTTAATATGTCATACTACATGGTACATACTATATTAAATACCAACTGTATCACCCTTCATAACCACAAATGATGCCAATAAAATGTAAATAAACTTCTACAACCATAGAACATCACCTCTAATAATGCTATAAAAATGAATTATACTACTTAAATCTGCATATGGAGCCATATGACCAGTGAAATATACATGAGAATGCTGAATATAACTTATTATTCCATCTCTAATAACCTAAACTCTCTCACCTCTAATCAAAATTCAAAAAAATAGATACACATCCTCTAAAGTGACTATCATCTCACCTATGAGAAGCTAGAATGTACATGTATCTAGGTTCCACATCTCATCTAGAGTTATGAGGAGGTGAATATCATATTTAATCTATCCCAAATTAGCCATGTGACCCAACCTCACTTGATCAATAATGGCCCAGTCGATCGCATATAGACCTAGTTCTACTAAGGTAAAAATTTATCAACCATACCAAAACTCTCAAATATGTATATCCTTTTAAAATCAAGAATAAAATAATAAAAAATCATTATAAATTATAATTTAGTTTAAAATATATAAATGACAATATAATATACAAAAAAACAGAAAGATAGTAGCATTGGATGCTAGCATCCATGCAAGATAATAGTGTCAAATGTTAACATCCACGTAGGATAGAAGCATCGAAAACTTGCTTCTGACCCTAGGAACTAACATCATGTTACAAATTAAATCATACATAACATCAATGGAAGTGTTTATATTCCCACTAAAAATCCCAAAATCACAAACAAAATGAAAATTTTTCAAAAATTTAAAATTATTAGAAAATTACCAAAAAACTACTTACCAGCTCAAAAAAATCTTGGCTGGTCAGGGCACTCTCGAGTACATCAAATAAAATTAGTCGAGGGGATATTCCATATGGCATGGTTCTTATCTAACTCAGATCTCAAATATTAAAAAATTTTAAAATGCAAATGATTTCACATTTGTATTAAAATGCACCTAATATACCATTTATATACAAACTTGAAACACGCATATCTTGAGCCCCGATTGTCCAAATTTGAAACCATAATTTTCATTGGAATATAGATAATGGGATATTACATATTATACAAAAGTTTTAAATTTTAAAACTTTACCAAAAATTACTAAATATTTTACTACACACATATCTACTAGATTCTAAAAACTACAAAAAAGCAATGTTATAAATTGTTATACACAATACTTTCAACATAATATGAAGTAAATTATATCGAGCACATTATAAGTTTTCAATTTGAGAGGAGAAAAATAACACACACTATATCATCTCCTCCCAAAGTTTGGGTCATCTTATTAGGGTCATGTTTATAAACATATTCTACATAATCAATTACAATTTCACATTCTCCAAATCTAGTGGGGGCATGCTTTGGAAGTATGGTCTCCACACTTATTTTCTATTCAACACCTCTAGATAATAGTAGGGGCATGCATTGGAAACATCTCATCCAAATAGGTACTTATTTTAGTTTTCATATTTTTCCATATATAATGGGTCCATGCTTCATAAGCATATCCTCCACACTTTGTTTCTAAATTGGCAAAAATACACAGTACATGATTCAGATTCATAGTTGTGGAAATTTTTTATACCTTGGTACCATTTATTATACATAGTTTCAACATCATACATATTTAAGGTGCATATTATATAACTTGTGCCTAATATTATAAAATCCAAATTAGTTCAGATTCTAAAACTCTTTTATGGACTGTTACCACATTGTGGACTTTTACATACTAATACCCTAGTCAAACTTTTATAGATTGTATTGACTTTACCCATATGTAGTGGTTGGCTCTTATTTTTTTTGTGATTAGATGGATTAAATAATCTAATCTCACAAATTTTTGGGGTGAACTTGATTACATCACTCACCTTATAACAAGCTATACATATACATATAGTTTGCACCCAAGTTGTGTTAGTTGGGAAATGATACTCTCAATGGCCAAAACACCACTCTTCCTCTTATAGATTAGGGGAATGACCACCTCCGAATTATACCTAATCTAGGTATAAAACCACCATGGTGAAAAACACTTGACCACTTATAGGTTCACTCATCTTCCTAGCTAAAATATAGATGAGGTTGTAAGCCCCCTATCTACTCTCCAATTTCCAGCACTCCAAAACCATCACTATGTAATACATACATAGGTGTATTCTATCCATGCTCTTTGTTTATGCTAATTTTTATTATTGATTACATACATATTATACACACTAATGAATTTATGTCATATTCTTGGTTATAGGTAAGGTTTAAATTAAAGGTTCAAGAAAAGCTCAAGAAAAGACAAGGTGTGTTGTTTACACCATGGCATGCATTTTATTTTCCTTTAACTAGTAATTTTAGTTTTTATAGAATTAATATATTAAATGGGGGGAGGCAAGAATGTAGACATAAATTTTGGTATAAGTAAACATATTTATAGTCTCTTTATATGCATATACATTTACACTGAGAATTAGACATCTAGGGATGTAATCTCTTATGGGTCTCTTCGGTTCCATCTTATTTCACTTGATTTACCTACCACTTGGGCCTATATGTTATATTTATTACTCTTCATATAATGTATTATAGGGATCCCTACCTAATTTTTTTATGTTATATGTGTATTTTATCCCCTAAACACTTGTGTCTATTGAGGATATTAAGATCAATGTTAGTGTCTAACGAAGATGTAACTATCTAGGCTTATCTTTTTATCTTTTTTCATATCTTTCAATTTGAGACCATTTTGTTAGCCCTCTTTACCCATCCTATTGTCAGATTTTTTGCATGTCACTAGATTCTAATTCAAAATAAAAATGTTCCTATATATACAAATGCTATAGTCTAATTAATACACTTAAAATTTTTATTAGAAAAATATCTAATTAGAAAGTACTATTTATTTAAAGCTATAAAATTGCATTAAAATAATGAATAAAATATCTAAATCATTTCAAAGGTCAAATATACTATTACATTACTTATACTAAACGTTACTAGGAAAAAGAACATATAGTCACAATATTAAAATTTCACACACATGCCTAAGAGGGAGAATTGCATGAGATCCTGAGGCCCTCTTTGGAGTATTGGATATGTAGGCAACACTTATAAATAAATAGGGTTATTAGCACTAGCTTAACTCACATTACTAACCCATTTTCACTAGGTTACAAGAGGCACAATGCAAAAGAACTAATGTTTTACTTATTATCTAGATCAGGTACACAAGATGACACATCTTGTGATGTAAAATAGTTACACAAGTAAAAATATAGGCTTGATAAAAATTTAGAACCATTCTTGTACATATCTTTGACTAGACACCTGTGTTGGAAGTAGACACTAGCATCGACGTTACTATCCCTGATCAATACAACTATCTGATAGATAAAAAAGCTAGAATATAGAGTAAATAAGGTTAAGATCTTTAGGGCATCCCTATGATGATTAAATTCACTAACACATTATATAATATAACAATAAACATTATATTTTTCTTTTTTATCCCTTAGTTACTTGGTACTTGATGTATTTATTGCACATGCTTAAATGAATTATATTATCAAATCATAGTATTACATTGATAATATTTAAACATTACAATATTGCATTAAAACAACTTTATTACTTGTATGTTTCTCTTATGAATCCAAAAATAATAAAATAGAGTCTTATAATCAAGCATTTACCTTTTCTCCTTAGACTCTCTCCCTATGTGATTGGATCTTGAGCCATCGTGAAACTTAGTATATAATGGTGTACTTATAGCTAGGCACATTTTGGTCCTATAAGAATTTATGTTGGCCCTTTATTTATAAGGATTTATTACTACCTTGCTCTCTCTCTCTCTTTTGATGTTTATTTATGAACAAGTGATATTTCCATTTCTTTAAAAACTATGAAGTGAAGTAAAATAGAGCTCTAGATTTAAATATGTTGCAATTGGTTTAGCCATAAGTGTATAAGTTATGTGGATTATCAATAAAATTGGTATTGTAACTTTGGTGGTAGTCTTGCATCTCTTGGATATATATTCTAATAAGGTATTTAATGGATCCCAATACTTGTAGCTCATGCCTTAAATTATCTCAATAGTAATAATAAAAGGAGAGGATGTAAGTACTCCAATTGTTACCAAAAATTTCTTAGTGTATATAACCCATATATGGATTTGGGATTGAGATATTATACCCAACAACAACTAGTAATAAAATGAGGGAACCCCTTCTCACTGTCTTACAAATCTCTAAAATAATAGCCTATCTGAGAGTAAACTAGAGCATACTATGTAGATTAATAGATTTTGGATTGGTTTTGGATGACTAATAATATCCCCATTGTAATTCTATAGGAAAATTAGAACTGCTAGAGGAACTAAGACCTATGGTACACTTATTAGCTCATCCTCTTAGTTCATCCCTAATAGACCTCCACCTATGGTTATGCCTATGGTACAATTGGTAAGGTCTATCATTGACATTCCTAGAGTTTCCCATGATTTACCCAAGAACCCAAAAAGGTACCTCCCAAGATTCACACTAGGTGTGGGGCATACTGCTAAAGAACATGTGACTTCATATAAAACTTCTGTCAGACTTATGAATGTTGAACATGATGATGTTGCTTACAGGATTTTTTCATTCACTTTGATGGACATGGTATATGATTGATTCTTGAACTTGATTGAAGGATCTATAATAAGTTGGGACTAGTTCATTAACACATTCCTCACCCAATTTGGGTAAGACATTGATCTAAGTGTGTTATACCAATAGTTTACCTATAGCAAAAGGGAATCTAACAAGCCCATAAAGAATTTCAATGATAGGTTTTAGAAGATGTATATCTAAATCATTTTGATGTATAAACCAGATGTGTCTAATTACCCCTTTAAATGTACAAGAATGCATTAGATCCTTGGATTTATATGTTTCTTCATATAGATCATTTAGTGGTAGATTTCCCCCTATATTACATTGAGGCCATAAATCTATATAATAAACTAAAAAATCAAAGTCTATTATAACTAACCATCCTAAATATGTTTCCAATTATGCCTAATTTGAACCCCCTCTTTACCATAAGTCAGAATATACCCATGCCATAGCTCTTGATAGTGACAAACTAGCTTCTTTTAAGACACACTACTCCTATTTATCCCCTAAGATTCCTTAGCCCAATAAATAATGAACTAGAAACTCAAGATCATAATCAAACACTAGTTCCTACTATGAATAATGTGTAAATCTAACCTCTATTAATATCGAGTTTGGTGCTATACAATGCATGGTAAAAAATCTCAAAATTGACTTCTTAGGTCTCTAAAGACAAATTGAAAATAATGGTGGTGAGAGTTCAAATAAGAATTTCACCTAGCAGAGATATAATCATCCCCATAACCATTATAATAATCAACAAGAGACATCACCTAATAAAATACCTGAGATCAACATCTATGAGTTGGCCTTACCAAACTAGTGGTGGGTGCATAATATAACCCAACATTTTGAACTCGACTGCATTGAATTATATAGTGTATTTATCTTATTATAGAAAGAGATGGAAGAGTATGAGATAATCCTAAACCACCCAAAGGATATTAATAATACTAAGACTTATAATGCTCCAAAATACCCAAGTATTGCCATGGTGTTAGAGATGTTAGATTTCCCTAGCCATGAGGATAGTGAGACAAAAGATTCCCCAATAAGGTACATGCTTTCCAATAATTCCAAAGGACTAACTACAACCTTAGGAACCAGACACAAAAATAACCCATTACCATGTTAAATAATCCTAACAATAATGCAACCCCTCCTAATCCAAGAGTAAAGAGTGATATTCTACCTCCTAAGGTAAATAATCCTAAGCCACCTTAAGATATCCATCCTGTCACTAACAAGACTAGATAAAACATAGTAGAGGACATGAAGAAGATCAAGGGAAACATCACTTTCATGAGATTTGCTAAATCAATGAGTAAAGAGATCTCCTGCTAAATTTCCTCACAAATAAACCAATTCAACTCAAACCCAAGCTTGTACACACTAACATGCTGATACATAAGTATAAGGCTGAGGTCCCACCTTTCCTTGTTAGTATAAGAAAAAGAACTATAAAACTTTGAAGTGTAATTATTTTCCATCTGTGCATAATTCACTCATGTTATTTCAAGTTGGTTTATTTTTTCCTTTACTCAAGAAGATTTAATAGGTTAGAAGACAAAGAGACTCTTTTTGGCACCAAACTTGAATAAAAGCTAGAAAATCATAGCTATGTAAGTGTATATATATTTTATTATTTGTAATAATAAAGGGTCCCAATATTTAGAAAATATCAATATAGATTTATTATTTATGGTTACTTTTATGGTTTATTTATTTGTTCCTTGCATATGATTCATTGTGTATAATTATAGTTATTTCCTTCCTGAACTGTTTTGAACACCCTGATTATAGTTGAAATTTCTATTGCCCCTAATTAGTATATCATAGGATAAAAATGTACCTTAAATATTTGATTTGCTATTTTCCTTTAAATTCCTTGGTAATTAGTCCTATGACTATGCATTTATCATACAACTATCCTCATCTTTAACATGTTCTAATGTTATATTAGAAACCTGTGATAATAATGGTGTATTGAGTGTGGAACTTATTTGGAGAAAGATATGCTAAGATGGTTACCAAGATAGAGGGATATAGAAATATGGATGGACCAGAGAATATATAATTTTATAGAGGAAGAGTCAATGAAGACTAGTTTTACAGTTCAAGAGATTATTCAAAAACACATTTATGGTGAAATATATGAAATCTTATAGTGTGAATTGCCTGCATTATTATCTAATTGGTTAGCATGACTGGATTATTACTATTTTTGACCTAGGGTAATAGAAATTATATAATTGGATTAAAGATAAGCTAGACTAGTTGTAAAGGCTAGAAACTAATTGGATGCAAGCAATAAACCATTGGTTTGTTACTACTCTTGATAGATACATAACTAAATTTGTAGTATAGGGATATATAGATTTTGAAGCTATGAAATATTTATTTATTAGAGGAATTTAAGGATTTTTTTAATAGTGAATAACTAATCTTGTGAAAATGTTAGTTGTGGAAAAGGCCATGGTGCATACTTCAACTAATATGGAGTAGTCACTTTAGGTGTTATGGGGATGTGTGTGACTAAATAGTGAATGATGAACATATGAGAAGATATATCTTAGACTTGAATCCAAAATAGAAACCCATGAGAAGAAGAACCAAAAGAAGAGTATGGATTCATAATGGTAACTATGACAATAAAATAGATGGAATGTGTAGAAAGGTACTCAAGTAGCTGTGAATAGAAGTTAAAGTAGCAGTAAAGTAGTAGAAGAGTGAGTAGGAAAGAATGATGAGTGATAATAAAGGAATGATGAGAATATATAAGATGAAATATGTGGATGAATACTGAAAAAGATAAGAGAGGAAAGAAGAGTGAGAAAAAGATGAGATATATGAAGATAAGGACAAGAATAGTGTAGAATTATAATAACTATTAGTTAATTATAGTTCACAACTATAAGAAAGGGTATTATAAGAAGAATAAAATGAATTATTAAGTGGAATTAAATGATTTTTTTAAAAATATATAATAGGTTTAAGGATTGAGAGAGAAGATATTATAGATAAATATCATTCATTAGAAAGATACACATCCCCCCAGACTAATATTTATTAAATCAAAAGTATTTTCCTACAAGAGGGTCAAATGGGCAATAGTTAGGAAGAACCATTTTTAGAACAAGTTCACATATGGGGAACAAAAATTGAGACAACATTGATTCGTAAAGCTTTGAAAGCAGTAGGTTTAATCAAGAGTGAACAATAGGAAATGAAAACTATAAGAAATCAAAGTTTGTATTAGATAGTAAGTTTGTAGGTACACATTTTAAGCCTACATATAGTAATCTGAAGATCATAGCCACCAATTACTCTAGTTGCACAACAAATTTCAAAAATAATAGCTCATAATACAAAAATCACTAATTTAAGAGCTTTTATAAATCTAGCACCATATGATGGGTTTGCAAACTTTGAACAATATTTGTGTATCTGTCAAATGAAATAACATGCTAAAGGTGTTATTGACAAAGCAATAATGAAGTGAAATTGATTAGGGCATTGAATCAAAGAGATTTAGAATTTATATATTGTAGAGATATTAATCAATTTTCTCTATAAAATGTGAAAGAGTGGATTATCAAAGAGTTCAAAATTAATAAATGCACAAGTCAGACCATCTAGGATCTAAAATAAATCTAATAGAGGCCATAATAAATAGTATGTGACTATGATCATAATTTTTTAGATGTAATGAATAGGGTTGAGTTTTCTCTATAAGACAATGATAAGGCTACATGGTTTGTAGAAGTTCTAAGAACAAGAATCCAGTTTGTGATAGGTCAAAACTAGTTTGATACTAAAGTGGATGCTTGAGCTAATGCTATTAGGGTGAAACAAATTAAAGACTATGGAGATGCTTGAATGTCTAGATCTAATATTGATAACACCTTAAAATCCTTCATGAAAATAATTTAACAATATCATGAGGATTATAAACCCAAGTTAAGACTATGGTGCATGGAATGTGGCAATGAAGGGCATCATCGTAATGATTGCCCTAGAGTCAAAACATAATTTTGCAAGATATACAGAGTAGTAGGACATGCAACATCATAGTGCCATCTATTAAAATAATATGTAAAATTCTACATAACTTGTATTGTAATTTATACAAGTCCCTAAACCATGATGAGAAATGTTGTAGAGCTTTATTATAGTTGAAAAGAGATATCACAAAGAATGTTATCAAATTCACTATGTAGTAGGTGTCTACAATGAAGCAATTGATCCTAGTCCCAAAGGTTGATATGATGTTTGGAATTATCCAAAATACTAAAATACCAACCATTGCTTGTATTAAATAATAACAAAATTTTATATGAAATCACTCTACACCTATGCCCACTGATTTATTTCCCTCTTGCACTCTTGATTCATATACCAAGTTGATGGAAGGGGAGAAACATATAGTGGAAAATATGAACCCAAAATTTTGAGGCCATGATTTTTGCAGTCCATACTTCAACACAACTTTATATGTGTAATTTAAGGCATTCACCCTTTTGAAAAAGAGGCTACTTACTTCTAACTATTTTTAGTAGCTAAAACTTGCTGATCATCTATTCACAAGCATCATCCCAAGAAATATGATCATCCCTATGAATTTCCCACCATGCACAATAATGAATTTCAATGCATAATTCAAATCACTCACCCTCTAACTGATCATAAGCACATGGATTTGTAATCATAGAATAAACTAATTTATATCCTCCATTAAAAAGTATTGAGGTAAATACCATTCATTTACAAAGATGATTCTCATTGGTCATAACTCATGATCTCCTCAAGCCCAATTTAGAAGATAGGTGTCTGAATCCCCACTTATGGAGAAATCTATTTCCCATGATAAAGTACCTTATTTAGTGGGATCTATATAATCTTACACATGGTTATTTTATTAATACAAAAAATCTATTTTATAATGAGTAAGATAATTTGTAGACATAAACTTATAATCTTCCATCATTAATTGAGGAATCAATGACTGGGTGATCATTGATTTAGGCTTTAGTAGGTCAGAAGTGTTGAGTTTCTCAATAAATAAAGACTGTAACTGAGGTTTAACATTTCCATAAATAAAAGTACATTTAGTTGCTCACAGAGCCTTTAGATTCTCCTTAATATTCAGCTTCATCCAACTATTTTCTTGACAAGTGTAAGGAAAATCAGGTTCTATTGGGATTATTTATGGTTTGTTTGAATTTTTCAATGGAATTATTATGATTTTATCCCCTTGATGAGATTCTAATGATTCTACATAGTGTTGATATCCATCTGACCATCATATGCTCATTTCTTCCCAATCAATGCAAGATAATGTGTCTCAGATGTCTTCATATCAATGACCTCAAAATTATTTCACATACTTAGCTTTATGACTTTGATTTCAACACCTTCTAAATAATTAATAGGGTCAACTCTCCCATAATATACTAGGCTAAGCATTATTAGACTGTAGCTGAGTACTAGTTAGCCAATAACTTCTCACATAGACCTTGGTATCATGTTGACCATGCTTCCAAAATCAAAAATAACATTTGGTATCTTATAACCTATGATTTCAATATCCATATGTGAATCCACATCCCAAGGATTTTTAGTTTTAGATACCATACCATCTTCTCTATTTTCTTTTACCCATGCTATACACATTTCAATAGATTTGTGATATTTTGAGAGAATTCATCATTACACATTGTGATTAATACTTTGAGTAACTTTGTTAAGGTAGTAACAACTCCATCTTGTCTCATTATACACATAATTTTTCCATACATCTGTGCATCTACAACTACAACATATTGTTCAATGGTTTCTTGATGCTTTATGTTTTTCAAAACCTATGCAACCTCATACATCAATCCCTTTTTTAATATCTAAATATGAGTATTTATTTTTATCGACCTTTTTAATTCATTGATCCTATGGAATTCAAGAGGAGGTAATCTTTGCTCTACATATTTATGTCTAGTGAGATATTTTATAAATGCATCATCCCTAGGTTACAAATTGACCATATTGACATTTTTCACAACCTTTTATTTTCTCTATTTTTCCAATATTGGACAATCTTTTGTATCATGCTAATTTGACACTCTAAAATACATATAATAAGATTACATGTGTGAATTTATTAGGAAATTTTATTGCACATAATTATAATCTCCACATAAATAACACTAAAATAGAGGTTGTTGGTATTATTTCTTCATCTACCTTGATAACCACCCTAATATTCACCCCTATAACCTCTTTTGTAGTTGACTTGATGCTATGATGTATTCCAACTTTACTGGTATTGAGTATTATCATATCTCCCATACTATTGTTAAGAAACTAGTTGAACCTAACCAAATTACTGTAGTTGAGTCATCATAAGATTCTAAGGTGTTGTATATTGATATTGTGGTGATGGTGGTGTCTAATCTGATGAATAGGAGTCCATCTAGCCAGACCTTGAGGTTGGTATTGATATAAGGAATATATTTACATTAACCCTATGCATGCCAATGTGATTTATAAAATACCTTTGCCTAATAGTAAAAAATAATTAAATTCATTCTTTGGTAAGATTAATTTTGTATGCAAATTCATAACTAGTTTTGCTAAAATTGTTAAACCTTTGAATGTAATGTTGAAATAAGAATAAAAGTTTGAGTGGAATATAATATCTAGGGAATCCTCAAAATATTCAAGGAATCCATCATGAAAGCACTAGTCTCAAATAACCTAAGATACATGAAGGACTTTTACCTTTATTCCTTTTCTCCAAAGCACACCATAGCTATAATGCTCACCTAAAGACTAGATGAAAATGAACACCCAATCACATTCAATAACACAGACTTAAAGGATGTAGAGATAAAGTATTCTACCTTGGAAAAGAATGCATACACCATTGTTAAGGCTATTAATAATTTCAAGCAATACATTCTTAGAAATAAGGTGCATACCATCATCCCAAACCTAACTATACAGTTAATGCTGGGGAAAAATGAGCTAGGAAATTGCAAAGGTCGATGGGTGGACAAGATGCAAGAGTATGATCTTGAGATAAAACCTATCAAGCTAGTTTGAGGCCAAGGTATTACTCAATTAATGAATGAAATCAACCCAAGGATCATAGTGATGCAATTGGACCAATTAGAAATGGTCCATCAAGAATGGTATGATCTAATTATCCACTACCTCCTTTATGAAAATCCTCCTCCAGAACTCAATCAAACACTGAAAAGATATCTCAAGCTGAAATTATCCTACTACATGATGAATATGGGAGTGATTTATATAAATAAATATAAAGGCTTCTATCTAATATGTCTATCTAAAGAAGAAGCTAAGGAAGTCATGACTAGTTTTCATCAAAACATGTGTACTGGTCATCCTTCCTAGAATGAAACTACACACAAAATCCTATAATTAGGATATTATTGGACCACTATATTTATGGATGTTCATGACCATTTTCAATCATGTCACCAATACCAAACATTTTCTAAATAAAAGGTCCAATTTTTTTTAATTGAGGTTAAAGGGGGGGATTTTTTTGAGCTAGGGTCCCCAAACCCTAGGAGGACATCAAAACTAAGAAGATACATAAAAAATAAACAACCCAAAAAGGATTCAAAGGAGTAAATGAGAGGCCCATATTGCAATTCCTTTGTAACCTATTATAGAAGAAGACCATTTTCCCAATGGGACTTGATTTTATAAGAGCCATCAACCCAAACTCATTGATTGATCGTAAGTTCATACTTACAACCACTGATTACTACATAAGGTGGATAAAGGTAGTGGATCTTAAGAATAAAACAATGAAATAAGCCATCAAGTTACTTAAGGAAACATAACAACATGATTTGATACCCCAACCTTGCTAATCTATGACAATGGACTTACATTCTAGTCAACTGAGCTCAAAAAATGAGATTATGAAAATGGGATCACCTTACATTTATCATAGAAATATTACTCATAAGGGAATGATTTGGCTAAGTCAAATAATAAGAACTTGATCAATGCCATCAAAATTTTTATAAAAAAGAATCCTAGGGACTGATATTCATTATTGAAATATGTTCTTTGGGGTGACCGTATTAAATATTACTAACCTCTTAAAAGCTCACATTTTCTACTGATATATGAGTTGCAGCCTATTTTCCCAATGACCTTCAAGTTTTAAACTTATAATTATATGTAAGAGTATATGGAAGACATTGATAAGACAAAGTCAAGGCTGCTAAACATTGTCCAATCAGAGGATGTATGAGAAGAGGATTTACAAAACTTTAGTAGACAACAAGTGATTATCAAGCGATGGTTCTTTAAGAGGGTAAAGGTCAAGTCCTTTTAGATATCAAACCTAGTCATGTTATGGGACAAATCATGTGATAAGAAAGGGTAACACTCCAAACTTAAGCCACTCTATATTGGTCCATGCTAAATCTTTGAGCTGGGGTAAAACACATTTTGATTGAAAAACTTTGAAGGTAATGATCTCTAATTTCATGTGCATGGATATTTATTAAAGTAATACTTCTTAGCTATCCCTTCTAATGCAATTTTAGAATATCCCCTCTAGGCAAAGGTTGGTGATGTAAATATTAGTTTTGAGTTAGTTTTCTTTAGTTGTGTGTTTGATTCTATTTTATTGCGCTTTCACTTTCTTGTTCCTACTTTCTATTTGTTTTACTTAATTTTTTTTATTTTGGGGCTTTCTCTTATTGGCCCTTTATTCACCCTTACCATCTTACAATAATTGTACCTTGTTCCCATGATTTAGATTGAGAAACTTCTAAGATAATTCTAGAGAGATAAAAGTCTAATCCAAATATTGGTCCCCATGCTTAACCACATCAAATTTGATAAGGCATTGAAAAAACAACCCCAAAATTGAAAGGTAGATGGTGAGTTCCCATTATTGAATAATATGATAAGAAATGAATCCCTCTTGAGAAATTGAAAAGAATTAGGAGTCATAGATTTAGAATTGAGAAAGTAAATTGAGAAAATTCCTATTTTAAAAAAGGTCATCACAACACTTGAAAAGAACATATCAATCATAGTATAACCACTAAAAAAGCAAAGGACTTTATTGTTGCAGGGAACTCATTGAATCATTCCTTTACCTTGGCTACATTGGTCCCCAACCATCCTAGATAAAAAAATTAACATTAAAATGAAATTAAGTATAAATCTCATGAAAATGTAAGTTCCTTCATAAGAAATGGTGACTTTCAAAATCTCCATGATAGGATATTTGACCTAGATGGCAATGGATCAAGGCCTTGAGTGGGACCAAAAGCATCTTTTTTGGGGCTATAAATGTTTGGCTTGGAGTAGAGTAATACTTGAGCTTTCCTTTCCTTAGCCAAATTATACAAACAAATTACCCTCTCAAGGATCTCTAAGTACATAAGATGTGCCTAAACTTACCCAATTAATTCAAAATAGTAGAATCACTTTTACACAAAATGACCCTTTGAAGAAATTAATACATAATATGTTGGTTTTTGAAGCACAATTTAAAACTCTCTTTTCCTCTAAGTTCATCTAAATGGATCTTTATTTGTTTATCTCATAGTTTAATAATGGAGGCATGTACTCTAGATTATAAATGTCAAGGCATCATTTTCCTAAAATAGACACCATTTTTTGTAACCAACATACCCCATTTTATAAATTTCCAATGAGGACTCACTCTGAGCTCAAATTCCATGTTCATGTCTTGTTGTGAAATGAATTAGTCCAAGTATAGGCTATAAGTCATTGTCTTAAGTCTATGTTTTTAATTTAAAATGAGGTCTTGATTTGATTATGAACTAACCAAGTTGATTGGGCATTTGGTAAGTTACTGTGGACCATTTTGGTCACCATTAGAAGAGTACATTTCAATTCTTAGTGCAAGGTTTTATGGTAGGCATCGAGGCTTTTAAAAGTTTTGTTTTATGTTCAGTAGGAATAATGAAAAAGGGACTTAGCATATTTTTTAGGTTGGCCTTCATAGCTTAAGTCTTTAGAAAAAGTGTTCAGGTTTTTTGCAAAGAGAAGTCTAAACTTTAGTTCTAAATAAACATGTAGAAGTCTAAATGCCTTTGAAAGAATTTATCCAAGTTTTTATTCTTCAAAAAAAGTGTGTTGAGTTGGTCAGAGCTTTTGTTCAGACATTTTTTTTGAAGTTTTATGTCTTAAAAACAATTATTCCAATAAATTTTTCAAAGAAAGGCTCTTGGTATTTAGAGAAAGTGTTTAGGAAAATGTTACACAACTCATGTTCTTAACACAAGTGCCAAATAAAAATGCCAAAGATCAAGCCTTCAAAAGGATTGCTAGGTCTTTTGTTTGAGAGAAAGGTGCTATATAAATGTAAAAAGTCAAAGGTCAAATAGAATTTGCAAAGAATAAATCAATTCAAGACTTAGTCAATTCTTCAACCTTACCAGAGCCATGTGTCAACATTCCACAACCTAGGGCCCATTTAAAAAGTCATTTTATACTTATCCATTTTAGTAATGTTCTAAGTAAGCGGGTATGTGGGATGAAGCTACATGGTAAAATATTGATGACTCAGGGCGTTAGAACCATTTGTGTAGTTGAGAGAATTTATTAGAGAAATGATTAGTAAGATTTTTCCATATGGCATAATCCTAGCAACCTGGGGTCCTAGAGTCATCCACCAAGTTCAAACTAACAAGGCCCCTAGGTGAGTAAGAAGAAGATAAATGGAAACTTATGAGAACCCTTGAAGCCAAGTAAGGCCATTACCTAAAGTGAGGAGAGTTAAGGGAGAGGAGATATGCAGTGACATGGATCCCACAACAAGTAAGATAATTCCATGTGGCATTTGAGGGGTGAAGCCAAACCAAGACTTTAAATAAAAATTAGCGTAGTGTTGAATAACATAGTAGGAAGAACTTGTGAAGGAAAATTTTGAGACTTGGCCAAATTTATTCATTTTTCACCCATGGAGCCACATGTTAGCATTCTATGGCCCTAGGCCTATGAAAAGATATAACGAGACTTAGTTAATTTTCAAAAATGTTGCATGGGAAAATTCCATGTCAACAAGCTCTCGAGCAAAATGCCTTGTTGAAAAATCCTAGATACCTATGCCCCCATAACCATCAGTGTAATTGTAAAAGTGTGTCAATAAGTACGTAAGTGGGATGATTCCATGTGGCATAATCCTATCAGATCAAGGGCATAAATCATTCTATACGAGTGTATTTTTTTTTAGAACTCTAGGTTAGAAGGATGCTAGCATGTGACACAATCCCACTATCCCACTCTTTTAGAGAGGTTCATGCATGCCCCAATAGGGTGTTAAAGTCACAAGTGAGTGAGATGATGCCATGTGGAATAACCCCATTGATCCTTTATAATAGAAATAAGCACACACTTAGAGCTTTGATGAATTAAATAAGTACCAATATGATGACATGTGGAGATGATAAAGATTAAAAAACCAAGTGCCCATGGGGGTTGATTAACTGCTAAGTGGAAAATTAAGAGCCAATATAAGCTGATCTAAATAGAAAATTGAAGATAAAGTAAAAGGTTATCAAAATAAAGACATGTGGTAGTGATGACATCATCAACACATTAACTTGAATTTAATGGCTAGTCTAGCCATCAAAGCCATTGAAAGCTGAAGATCACTGTGTAATTGAATTAATGCACATAATTGATCATGATGTGGTATATCAACTAGGAAATGAGTATAAAAGTGGTGGAATTTAATGTAATCTCAAAAAAATCATTAGTCAAAGGTTAACACGCATATGGGGATCAGGTCAGAGCATAAAAGATAAAGGCAAGTTCAAAGAGATGTGGTACATAGTTACATAGGTGTGGCTATGATGATACTAAGGAGATTAACACTTCTTTAACCCCCTTCATCGATCATGATTTAAATTTTTGACCACCCCATTAGTGGGTAAGACTAGTCAAGATCTTGATCTCTCCATTTTTGCCTATTTAAGAGGGCATAATTGTAATAAAAATAAGACTCTTTTAGCATAGAAATGTCATAGAAATTTCTTTGTCTAGGATCCATATTTTGGGTATGAATGAACTTTGAATTTCTGTAATGCTAGATTTTTGAGATTTTTTAATCCAATATAAGACAAAAATTTCCCTTCTTTATGTTTATGCACTTGTGTGATTTTGATGCTTAATTGATTTACATTTGTGATAGATGTTGTTCTTCCTCGTATATGTCCTTTGTTTTCACCTTGTTATAAGTAGGTTGAGTTTTATATAGGTTGTATGTTGTGTTGACATTATCTAGGCTAGTGATTTATTGTGTAAACCAATTGATTATGTCTAATTTGAGGCCTTTTAGTTATCCCTTTAATATCCTATACATAGAATCACAACATTCATATGAAATATTGATGTATAAATATCCTATTTTGAGAAAAGTGTAAGAAATTTTAGTAAATTTTGGGTCATTTAGTGATGTTAAGAAGATGGTATAAGGAACATAAATCATTGGTGCATCACCTTTATTAAGTTTTTAGGTTATATTATTTTCTCCTCCTCCTTTTCTTGCAAGTTTAGTAATTAGTGTTAGTCTAGGTAATCCATCAAAAGAAGTCAGCCTTCTCTAAAGGCTAACTCCAACTATAGGTGACTCATAGCCTTGGAGTGTTCCCATTGTATCATATGAATGAGGAAGGCCTTAACAACCTCTTTAAGGGTATAATTTAGATAAATAATAATTTTTGGCATGCTTGGTGGGACCTCTACTCAAATACATTGAGTTAGAAGGTTTTAGCTATGAATTTAGTGCTACTCTTAGAAAACTTCAAGTTTTGATTCCTTAGTAGACCAGTCCTAAAATATTTTAATGTCAAGAGCAATGGGAGATTATTCAAGAAGTAATTTATAATTTATTGAGTTGTATAATCCCTCCAGAAGAAGAGTGACTAAATTATCATTGTCTCCTATAATAAGATCTAAATACCTTAGACAACCTTCCTAAAGAGCTCAATCTACACCCCCTTTTGGTAGATTCCCCCAATCAAGAGCAGGATTTATTCTAGTCTTTTACATGGTTGTGCCTATAAATTAGGATTTTATTATTTTTAATTGAGGAAGCACACTAAACATTTCCTAATATGATGGTATTCCTATTTCAACCCTCATGAGTATTCCCTGTTTCACTAGAGGGGATATTACCACACATGCAACATACGTTAAAGTTATTGTTAATATCTATTTAGTACATCATACTACTAAGGAAAATGTTTATATTAGAATTTTAGCATCCTCATTCAAAGGGAAGACTCTATAATGGTATAGGATCTTGAGGATTAAATCAATTGACTCATATGATAGACTAAGAGAAGCTCTATGAAAATAGTTCAAAGATAAATCAGACCAATTATCCTTATTCAAACATCTAACTAATATTAAGAGAGAACCACATGAGTACGTGGCTGATTTTAATCTTAGATTTCAAAGGACATAGGATAGTATCCCATTATTGGTAAGGCTTGTGCCTGAATATGTTTTCCTTTATTATCTTAGAGCCTTGCTTAGTGATATCTTTGTGATGATCTAATAAATGGGTGGTATGACATTAATAGATGCTTATGAGGTAGCCATTATGGGAAATAATAGTCTTATTCAAGAGGGTAAAATTGCACCAAGGCCTCTACTTCCTATTTTCCTAAAAATATAACCCATTTTATTGCCTCAAATACCTACATTAGCACATATTCTAGTGTAAACTAGCCAGCTACCAAGATAAGTTAAAGGTGATCCTAACCCATCAAATGACATGCAAGAGGTTAAAATATTTCTCCAAACTTTTTGAAATAAGTTGTTTACTCTTTAAAGGTGATAGGCTTAGAATTATAGGCCACATCAAGCACATTACCAACCTTACCAAAATAACAGGCCTCCATATTAAGGACCTTATCAAAATAATAGTCTACCATATCAGGCAAATTATCAAGGGTAAGGCCAAATTAACTCTTCAAATCCTTATCAAGCCTTTAATCCTAATGCTACTAGCACATATAAGGCCTTTGTCCCTATCAAAAATAATCTAGTACAAGACTATGAGTGGTGATTTCCCTATAATCTTCCCCACTGCCAAACCACCTATCCCAATGGTGTCTTCAACCAAGTATTGATGGTTCAAAGTATAATACTACCACAAGAGACGCAAGATGAGGTACCATAAAAAAGCAAGCTTCTCAAAGGCTAGAGCTGAGTGGTGATACACTTTTAAATTGGTAGAGGGATGAGTATTATGGAGTAAATTAATTACATGGTCAAAATTAGGCTTCTTATTTAGGTGTGACACCTAATACTAGGTCTAAGAAAAGGGTTATTATTTCTCTAGATTTTCACTAATTAATTCAAATGAGGAAGAAACTAAGGTTAAGAGGTTATGGGTTTGATGTTACTCAGATTTAGTGTGAACCGTATCCAAGCCTTGTGGGAGCTCCTCTTTAGCTATGGAGGAAACACCTGTAGTAAGAATGAAACTTAAACAAGAAAAATGTTAGAAGAGGCTATGGTGGACTGCCAAGCTACACGCTCGGTCCTGGAAGTGTGAAGCTCCTTAAGGGATGATAGTCCACTATTTAAAGATAAAAATATTGTAAAGGAAGAAATGATAAATGATAAAAGAAATAAAAAATTAGATGGTGTGTACCTATTCCATGCAGTCTGTGTATCTCAGAATGCTACAGAAGGCTGGCTGAAGCTTCTGTCTAGTCTAAATGGGCTATTTGGATGGATTTTGGGTTTGCTAGTTCAGAACACAGTTGTCAATGTCAGTTGGTCTACCAAGGTTGGTCAGGTAAATGGTGTTGATGTCGGTTGGGTTGCTGATGTCAGTAGGGGTTATTAGCCTTGGATGGATTTTAGAGTATTTTCAAGATAGACAGAGGGGTTTATAGAAGTTTAAAGGTTGGTGCAGGGTTGTGGGAAGGTGAATGAGGTCTGAGGAAGGGTATAGGTGGAGGATTGGTGTGAAAAGTGGGTAAGAACAAGGGGAAGGACTTTCAGCCCCTCCATAAAAGAATTCAGGTCTCTTGATAGTATTTAGAAATATCAATGAAAACTAATTAACAATATATTCTAAAACACTAAAATGAAAACTAGAGTACTTAGCTTTATAAGGTGAAGACCCAGAGATGTCATAATAGTGATTCTTATTGTGGCTGATGTGACTAGTGTTATGAGCCAATGAAGCAAACATAGATTACTTCAATTTAGTAGCTTGAGGTCCTTGTATAATCTTTCAATCCAATCTCTGGAATGATTTGTGCAGAGCTTCGGTAGCTAGGAGAACAATAGTTGAGTTTTGGTGCTTGAAATCTTAGAGTGTGCATGTGAATGTATGAGAATGTGGGGGTAGCTCAATGTTAGAGATTGGCTTATGTAACCGATGTCAGTGATCCCATTGGCATCGGCCAAGGGTTGACTAACATCAGCAGAGAGAGAATAGGTAAAAGGCCTATTTTTAGCTCTTTGCCTATTTCTCCACTTGCCAAGTGCCTTTTCTATTGGAGAATGGTCAAAATAAGGGCTTATGAGGCAATAGATGGTGTGTACCTATTCTGTGTAGTCTGTGTATCTCAAAATGCTATAAAAAGCTGGTTGAAGGTTCTATCTGGTTTAGTTGGGCTGTTTGGATGGCTTTCAGGTTTGCTGGTTTAGAACATAATTGCCGATGTCAGTTGGTCTGCCGAGGTCAGTTGGGTAAATGGTGCCACCGTCGGTTGGGTTGTTAATGTCAGTAGGGGTTGTTGGCCTTGGATGGATTTTAGAGTATTTTTGAGATAGACAGAGGGGTTTTTGGAAGTTTAGAGGTTGGTGTAGGGTTGTGAGAAGGTGAATGAGGTCTGAGGAAGGGTATAGGTGGAGGATTGGTGTGAAAAGGGGGTAAGAACAAGGGGAAGACCTTTCAGCCCCTCCACAGAAGAAGTCAAGTCTCTTAATAGTATTAAGAAATATTAATGAAAATTAATTAACAATATATTCTAAAATACTGAGATGAAAACTAGAGTACTTAGCTTTATAAGGTGAAGACCCAGAGATGTCAGAATAGTGATTCCTATTGTGACTGATGTGACTGGTGTTGTGAGCCAATGAAGTGAACATAGATTTCTTCAATTCAGTAGCTCGAGGTCCTCATACAATCTTTCAATCCAGTCTCTAGAATGATTTGTGTAGAGCTTTGGTAGCTAGGAGAATAATAGTTGAGTTTTGGTGCTTGAAATCTCAGAGTGTGCATGTGAATGTGTGAGAAGGCAGGGGTAGCTCATTGTTAGAGCTTGGCTTATGTAACCAATGTTAGCAATCCCACTGGCATCGACTGAGATTTGATCCATGTCGACATAGTGAGAATAGGTAAAAGGGCTATTTTTAGCTCTTTGCTCATTTCTCCACCTACCAAATGCCTTTTTCATTAGAGAACAGTCAAAACAAGAGCTTATGAGGTAGTAGATGGTTAGGGATTTAACATGGAGTGAGAATAGGTCATGGGTAGTTAGGATTTGGAGGAATTAGTCTCAAGCTGACTCATAGGTTGAGAAAAGGTCTTAGGGTGAGGTGTCTACGTGAGGTGTCCGAGGTGAGGTAATTAATTTAAAATAAGTAGTTTTTAAATTAATAAGGTGTGTAAGTGTGGGTTAGGAGTGTTAAAATTTAGAAGGGACCAAGGGGGGTTGACACGATATTGGTGTCTACATTTTCCCCTTTTTGTCTTGTGGTTTGTTCTTATGAACTGCAAGATAACAATAGATGTAGGTTGCCCTAGGTATGGGGTGAGGTATTCCCCCTCAAAGCCAAAATCAAGAGAAGGTAATCTGAAATTGGGTGCTGATTTGATAGGCAGTGGATGGGTAGGGTGAGGTTGGAGTGTGAACGCGGCAATAGTTGAGATTGTACGTATACCACTTCACTTGATAGGTAGGTCAAATTATCATAGGCAAGGTTAAGGAGGACTAAAATTGAAGTAATTAGTCCCCAGCTTATTAGTGGTAGCTGATTGGGTTAGATCAATCAAAGCTATAGCTCCAATGGTCGAGGAAGACTAAAATTGAATAACCGGTCCCTAGCTTATTAGTGGTAGCTGATTGGGTTAGATCGATCAAAGATGTAGCTCTAATGGGCATCATGTTCCAAGTATCCATGATATGAAGTGCTCTTAGAAAACACAAAAATGTTATAGATATTAGGGATTAACTTGGTCATGATCTAAAAATAGGTGTAAGGGTCGCATATAATTTGATAACTATTTATGAGGTAGCAGATGCAATCAAAACAACCAAGGCAAAGTTGACTCGAAAGTGGTCAAGGTTTGAGGAGATAGTCACGATCTCTGAGGTCATTTGTCGAGTCGAGTTAAGATATAAGTGATCTCGAGTGTTGTTTAGTGTGGTTAGGGAGATGTATATGATATCCAATGTGCCCCATGAGAAGTCTAATGTGACTTCTACAGTGTCAAGACCATTTGTTTGGTCATGATTTTGGGCAATTTTAGAGAAGACCTATGTTTTTAGGTCGTTGATAGTTTTTGCGTGGATAGGCAGTGAGCCTAGGGTTCAGGGTAGGTAGTGAGCCTAGTGACTACATAATTGGTCCATTAGGTAGATGAATGAATGAATGGCTGAGCTAACCTCAGAAGACCACATGTCAACTGAGTGATACCTACATAGCCCCTATTTTAAGGGCCTCAAGCCAATGTAGTTCTCCCAAAAATGGAAAGAAGAGTCAAAGAGGTTGTTAGTTGGTTTGGTTATGTTAGTTTTTTTAGCATTTCCCATATGTTGGATGGTGCATGCTTGAAATGATGGGTGTATGATGATGTTATAGAATTTTCTATATTGTGTGATGGTGTATGCTATAACATAGGTCATGTGGTTTTTCATCCTTATCAATTTTCCATATTGGTGATGGTGTATGCTAAAAATGAAATGAGTTTATTTATGCTTCAATATGTTTCCATATTGGTGATGGTATATGCTTGACATAAATTGTGTTTGGTTGATAGTTTCCATGTGTATTGTTTTCCATAGAAACTAATGTGAATGGGATATGATAATTTATATAATAGAAATTGGTATTTGCATTAAATAAATCATGATGTTATGTTAGTGGTTTAGAAAATGTTTTGGTTGTATTTTATCAAAAACATGTGATGTTATTTATGATAAAATTGAGTTGAATGTTAGGTTCATAAATTTATAGTGAAAATTATGAGATGACAATATGTAAGCATATAATTTCAAGACATTACATCCTTAAAGATAAACTGGCATGTGACGAAGGTGTGTAAGAAGTGAAAGGCACATTGCTCTTTCATTGATAAGGACCATAATGATAACATAGATAGGGTTTTTGCAAATAAAAGCCCCATTCATGCATTACATCATTGACCATTGGTTTTTGTTAGAGAATTACCCTAATCACTTGACATTAAGTGAGCTCAAAATCCCTTGGGTATTTTGGGGTAATAGGTGTGATTATCTGATATGTCAGGATAGCATAACCCTTTTTAGCAGGGATAACTTTGCCCCTTTTATAGGTGACCCTGAGAATGACTATAGGCCAGTCCATGACTTAATAGTTTGTCAATCATTTTTTTTTGGGTAGATTGATCAATGTGGGAAGTCTACTTGGTGATGTTGTTTTGTTTTGTGGTCATGTGAAGCTGATCGATGTGGAAAGATTCTAAGAGGGTGCTATTTTTGTAGCGAAATTTGAGCATAGCCATCCTTCGAGGGAGTGGTCTATATTTTGCTTTGTATGTTTTGATTTCTTTGAATAGTTGTCCTTCAACAGAGTAGTCTATTAATTACATCAATAATGCAGCTGTCCTTTGAGGGAGCAATCTATATTTATAGTTTATGACCTTGTAATATTTTGTTAGGCATCCCAATTTTATGTTTTTTGGTTAACTGAAATTTTAGTCATGGACTAGACTATAGAGGTTTAGGGGTTTCCCTTTTATTAGGACAAAGAATTAATGATTAAAAAAGGTTTAATAATTGTTTGTAAGGAAAAAGGGTTGAATGGAATAGGAATGAGGAAGATGGGGGTTGCTCAAGGGATGAGCTCAAGTTAAACATCAAATGAATGATTACTTGGTTAACAATAGAATGGTCTCAGATGCGAGGCATTAAGAGGCTCAAGTTTTGGCTGGCCTTCGAGAGAAGACAAATGATAAGTGCCTGATCCATACAAGTGCATTATTATATAAGGTCTGAGCCAATTAGGAGCAAACTTTCCGCGTTTTCTTCTTTCCATATTGGTCACATGTTGGTTTTCTTTAAGGATGAGATCTTTGATTTTGAAATATCACTCTTTTAGATTTTTGTTGTAGGCATGCTTGATGTGCTCTTGGTAGATATGAAGATGATTAAGAGTAGCAAGATGATGTTCATTGAGTAACTTGAGTTGTGTTAATCAATCTTGATGAAAGTCATCATTAGAGAGTATGTCGTGCAAGGAGATGTGAAAAGATGGTATTTATACTTTAAGAGGTAAGATGGCCTCGATTCCATACACTAAGGGAAAAGGTGTAACACCCATAGAGGTTTGAATGTTAGTGCGGTAGGCCCATAAAGTGAAGGGGATGTGAGTGTGCCAATCCCTTCCAGTGTCATTGACCACCTTCATTAGGATTTTAGTTAGGATTTTGTTAAAAGCTTCTGCCTGTCCATTTGTTTATGGATAGTAAGGTGAGGAAAAGCTGAGTTTGATGCCAAAAGCATTGCAAAGCTTTTGGACGGTTTTGTTTTTGAAAGATTTGCCGTTATTGGTGATGATCTTGTGAGGTACACCAAAATGACAGATGATGTGGTGGTTAATGAAGTCGATGATTTTTTTAGCTTTAGTGAAGATGAGGGGAACAACTTCCACCCATTTAGGGAAATATTCAGTCACTGTGATAATAGATTGATGTCAGAGAGACAAATGAGGGTTAATCTCACTGATTAGATCTAAGCCCCATTGTGAAAAGGGCCAAAAATATTTAGCAACTTGTAAAGCGTGGCTATGGATGTGAAGTAGGTTAGCATGTTGCTGGCATTTGATACAACACCAAACATAGTCACTACAGTCTTGGTGAAGAGTGGGCCAATAATAGCCTAGGTAGAGGATGCACTTTGCAACTGGATTACCACTGAAATGTCCTCCACAAATCCCATCATGGACTTGTTTGATGGCATGAGATGTCTCAGTGGTGGTTAGACATAAGAGAAGGAGGTTCTCAAAACCACATTTGCAGAGAAGACCCCCTAGCATGGTGTATCGAGCAGTAATCTTGATAAAATCCCACCGTCCATTACTAGAGAGGTCAAAAGGAATGATAGAATAAGTCAAGTAGTCAACAAGTTGTTTATACCAAACATCATGTGGACTAGAGTCGATATTGCCACCAAAGTTGATGTCAATTGAGATATATGAGGGCAACACTAAATGGTGTACCATGACATAAATTATTGAGGAAGCAGATGAAGATGGGATGTGTGAGGTGAGAGAGGCCATTGTGTCAGCAAACTTATTCATAGAGAAAGGAATAGTTTGCAGGAGATAATGGTCAAAAGACCCTAACAATGTGTCTACATAGTTTTTATATCATTGCAAAACTTTGTTTTTACAAAGATATGAATCGTTAATTTGATTAACTACTAGTTGCAAGTCACCAAAGATATTGATTATCTTAATGCCCATGAAAATGGTAGTTTGAAGCCCCAAAATTAAGGCTTCATACTCAACCATGTTATTAGTGCATTCGAAGTCAAGTTTGAAAGATAGAGGCATGGGCTCGCCCTCGTGAGGGATGAGGATGACCCTCGCATGCCCACTGAGTTAACATTTAGATCCATCAAAGACAATTATCATTTGATAGGGGATGTAATTGGTGGATAGCATGATGATAGACTCATCAATAAATTCACAACTAGAGGGTTAGTTATCAAGTAAAGGGGCATCTACTAGTTGGTTAGCGATCATTTGCCCCTTTATAGACTTTTATTAAATGAATTCCAAATCAAACTCAGCGAGAAGCATGAGACAATGAGCCATATGTTGGTTTTGGTATGGCTTGGAATGCATGTATTTGAGAGGGTTGGTGTGGGTGATGATGTAAGTCTTGTGGTTGAGGAGATAGTGGCAGAGTTTGGATGCGGCAAAGACTAATGCCAAGCAAAGTTTTCTGGTATGAGTATATTGAGTTTCGTAGTCAATAAGCATTTGACTTATATAATAAACTGCCTGCTCATGATGTTGTTCATCTCGATGTGTGATCATGGCACCTAAGGAGTGATTTTTTTTCAAAATGTAAAGATAGAAGGGTTGGTCATCTTTAGGTGGAATAAGGACTGGTGGAGAGACAAGATAGCATTTAAGAGCCTCAAAAGCCTCTTGGCAATCCTTATTCCAATTAAAGGAGACATCCTTCTTGAGGAGGTGATGGAAGGGTTGGCATCAGTTAGATAGTTGCGAGATGAAGCGATGAATAGATTGAAGCTTCCCTTGTAGGCTGTGAAGTTATTTTAGGTTAGTTGGTGGGGGCATCTCGAGTATGACTCGAATCTTAGTTAGATCTACCTCAATTCCATGGAGTGAAATGATAAAACCCAAAAGCTTCCCTAAGAGAACCCAAAGACACATTTCTTGGGGTTGATTCGAACGTTATATTGTAGTAGGTGAGTAAATATTGTTTTGAGAATGGATAGATGGTCATGGTGAAGTTTGGATTTCCCCAGTAGGTCATCCACATAGTCCTCCATGATTTTGTGGAGGAGATCATGAAAGATATAAGCCATGGTGAATTGGTATGTAGCACCTACATTTTTAAGGCAAAAAGGCATAACCCTATAGCAGAATGTCCCCCATGGGGTGATGAAGTCGCGAATTGCCCCCAAAGATGTTGGTTGAGATGTGCCCAAGATAGAAATATTAGGATTTGGTGGTGGAGAGGGCTGGGCAAATGGATATGTCTAAGGGGTAGAAACCTACTCTTTTCCTTTATCCTTTAGGGTTTGGGACCTAGTGGCCACATCAATAGTGTTGATTTCAAATAAAGGGGGAGAAGGTGCTAGAGGGACCATAATCTCACATTGGGATCTCGATTCAAGTGAGGAGGTTTGGGAGGCATGGGATGGTGTCGGTAGTTTGTCAAAAAGGTGGTCAAGAGAATCCTTAATGAGAAGGGTGTCCTTTTCTAGGTGTTGGTGAATGACAACCTTAATAGTGTAACAACTTTTAGTATCATGCCCAGGTGTGCGATGATACAAGCAAATTTGAGTGTCATCAAACCAAGATGGTTTTGATTCGAGAGGTTGGTATGGCTTAATGGGTGGGATAATGATGCTAGAAGATTGCAATAATTAGTATAATAGTGAAGTATAAGGACCCACTAATGGGTCTACGATCGTTGTTGTAGTAGGGTTTGACATCTTCTATTTAGGAGTTGTAGGGGGAGTTTTTCGTGCCACCTTTTTAGTTGGTGGTGTGGCCACACGCGTAGATGGCACTTTCTTAATGAGAGGTGTCAAATTTATTGGAGGAAATATGTTTTTGATGGGTAGAGGGAGTAATGGAGGTAGTTTGTTTTTGTGAGGTGTTAGAATAGGGAGCACTCCTTTTAAAGTGGAAGGATGTGGACCCAAGATAGAGGGCAATGGTGAAGGTGAGGGAGGAGTAGACTAACATGGTTTAGCATCCTTCTTTAGTATGGTGTAAGGACTAATACTATGTAGGATGAGGTTTAAATCTAACTTCACTTGTGGGTGAGTTAGGTTTGATACAGGGTAAACATCGAGAGATCTAATCTATTTCAGCATGGTGGATGCCTGTGAGGGTTTGGATTTAGATAGGGAAGGCTGAGCTTTTGATGATTTAGAAGTGGAAACCCGATCCTCATCAGAGAATTTAGGGTAAATCATTGCAGAAGGGTTGGCAGTATAAGGCAAAGTGGGATGTGTAGGATAAGGAGCCCTAAGTCACTCCCATAATGCCTCATACTCTAGGTTCCTAGAATGGAGGAATCCTAAGTTTTCTACCAATCGAGAGAAGGGTTTAGATGACATCGCGTGAGGTCTTATAGTCAGTCCTTTAGAGGATTTAGGTGATTGTGAGAGCGGGAACATGTTGGATGTAGCAATCACAGGCCAAAGGCGAGAGAGAACCATCACTGGATCTTCCTCGGCCGAAGTGGGTGAGGTGATGAGTTCTTCTCTTGGCGAAGAAGGGATTGGAGAATTTGGTTCTTCAAGTGGACAAAGCATAGGGATGATCATGCCTTCCACATGTGGTCTTAGAGCATGAAATCTATCATCCTCTGTTGGTGATAAAAAATATAAGGGTGGGGCCACTGGCATTGGTACCATCAAAGCATCCTCCAATATGAGAGAAGTCAAAGTAGACTCTCCTATGTGTGAAAGGGGAGTGGATGGAGGACTATCCTCCATCGGTGGAGGAAAAATAGGAGAGGAAGGCTCCTCTAAAGGGCAAAGTAGAGGGATGATGGCCCCTTCTACATGAGGGCATGGGGTATGAATGGTAAATTCTTCCAATGGTAGAAGAAGAGGGAAGGTCGGGGCAAGAGGAACAGGTAATATGAGATCCTCACAAGGTAGAAGAATGGGTAGAGGAGGTGTTTGATGTCATGGGGGTGATACAGGTGAAACGAGTTCATCCATGTGAGCAACAGGGTGAGGCCAAGGGAGCTCTTTAGTTTGTGGGAGAGGTTGGATAGGAATGAAAGGAAAGACCATGTTGACCATGCATATGTTGCATTCTTGAGGGTCATTGACCATGGTCTGAACATTTTTTTGACTTGGGGGATGGTTAGGAAATGGTTACCTAAAACGTCCATGTTTTGGTTGGATGGCATATTAGGGTTATCCAAAACAAGGTCCTCTTTGTCTAACATGTCTTGAACAATGTTTTTTAGGGTTTTACAATTATCTATGTCATGACCCTTGACATGATGATAGTTACCAAAGTCATTTTCCCTATACCATGTAGGGATGGCTCATGAGGGGTCATATTGGATAGGTGGTTGGATTTGAGGGAGGTTAAGGACTCTCTGCTTCACTAATTTATCCAATACAGAATCATATGATTCTCTTATTGGAGTGTATCATCGCTGTTCATACCATTTTTGGAATTGTCTAGTGATGTTTTGTGAAGTGGAGGGCTTAGATTGGTTGGTTGTAGTAGAAGATGGTGACCTAAAGACAATATCATTCACCAATCCCTTGGACTTGGGGTGGGAAAAAGAAGGTTTGGAAGAAGGGTCATTGGGTTTTGTGTTGGTATTTTTGTTATGCAATTTGACCCTGTCTTCTTTGATTGCATAGAGTTCAAGCTTTCGGGCCATAGTGAAAGCTTCATCGAATGTGTGGAAAGTTTGAACCCGCAGAGTGGATGAGATGTGCTTGGCACATGATCTTGAAAAGAGCTCAATGAGCTCAAGTTGAGGTAGTGAGAAGGAGATTTCGTTGATGAAACCCCTCCAATGGGTGACGAAGTCTACTATTGACTCGTCCTAAAATTGTCTAATGGAATAAAGGTCTGTGATGGAGACCTTCTTGGTAATATTGATTGAGAAATGATTGAGGAATGGCTGAGTGAGTTAAATGAAGGTGAAGAGATAATGACTGGTAATGGAGCTATACCAGTCAAGGGTGGTGCCAGAAAGTGACATAGGGAATGTGCGAAGTAATAACGCATCATTGTGTGCTATGAGGTATCAAGCCTATCCAAATGCTCGTAGATGTTGTTGTGGGTCCTCTTTACTTTGAAAGTGAGTAAATTTTGGGAGTTCCCACTAGCTAGGGTATGGCCGAATAGGAACTAAGGGGTGGATTGGTTCGTTGTAGATTTGTTCATACAAAAGAACACTCCTCGAACCTAAAATAGATGTCTCAAGGTTGGACATCTTATCCATCAACATCTTAATTAGATCAATAGATGGATTGGCATGAGGGGCACCCCCTAAGTTATAGGGTACTTAGAAGGCATTGGAAGGGGTGTATGTCATACTTGGTTACATTTGTGTAGGTGAAAAATATTGATAGTTAATCATAGGGGCTGATGTCGAGGCCACAGGGGCTTGTGCCACGAAGTTGGAGGGCACAACTTGACTAGATGCCGCCAAGGGTGGTTGAATGGTAGTGACACTAGTTAAAGGATAAGTGGTCACTCTCATGTTTATAGGCACAAGAGTGGATGGGATAGAGATAATCAAGTTTTGGAAAGGTGTCAAACTTGGTTGAATTGTTTGCATTTGAGGGGGTACAGAAACCCTAATGGAGGTAGGGCAAGAAAGGATATAAGGGGAGGCCAAATCTTGAACATTGGCCATGGTTGGGTTACTGGTCAAGGTAGTGGCCTGAGTGACCATAGGTTGGATAGTAGATGCTATTGATATCATTTCCTCTTCAACCAAAGAAGTTGGCATCCCATAAATAGGGTTACCCAAAGGATCTCACATTTGGCTTCTAGTGAGATAATGTTGGAGATCCTTGATGTTGTGGTCAAGGAATCTCTCAAAATCTTGATCCCCTTTGAGAACAATAGGAGGTTGATCAGGGGTAGGTTGGATAGGAGTATGCTTAATGTCTGAAGTATACTCCACTAGATGACTTGGAACGAAGGGCGAAGGTGGGAGTGGCTATTGAATCACGTGGTCAACAAGGAATTTGGCTTGACCGTGTGTCAGGACCATCCAAGGTGAAAGGGGTTTAGGTTCCAAAAACTATGTGTTTTAGTTTTAGAAAACTAGAATTTGTGTTGAACAACAAGAAATTTGGGTTTTAAGCTTGCTGTTTTGAAATTTTCTTTTTTTATTTATTGAAAGTGACCGATGTTAGTTGTTTAACTGATATTAGTTAGAAATTGTTGTCAACGTTGGTCAGTTAACCAATGTCGGTGAAGGTTTGGTTGCTGACATCGGTGGAGAAACTGATGTTAGTTTTTATGTAATTTCCAAAAACATAAAAAATTGATAGTTTTTGGAAGGAGATATTCTAAGTTGTTTTGGATAAAACTAACATAATAGATGATTAGGCAAGTAACCTCTAAAATGTTAGATTCCTAAGAATGAGTTTTAAAGTCGTGGTGGCTTATGCCTGAAGAGAATGTGTTGGGAGTTGGGCTTGTAGAATAGGTTGTAGAGAGGAAGTCTATGGCTAATTTCAGGTTGTGTTATGGTGCTCAAAGATATCTATGTTAGGGTCAGTATGTGGCTTGGTGCTGGGGCTTGATCCCTTCACTTCATGAACCTAGGGCCAAGTTGGGCCGCTTAGCTTGAATATACCTTCCCTATAGTTTATACTCTGCCAGAGAATAGAGTGGGTCCTCCTATTGGTGGTGAAATCCAAGTAGGATCACTGTGTGGGGTAAGGTATCTGCTAGGTGATGAAATCCTAGATGGGCCTTGTCTCAAGTAAGTTTATGTGTTTGATTTGAAGTGATTGTGGTTTGGTTGTGTCACATTTGTGCACTATGATTCATTCATAATGCTTTAATTACTAGGTGGGCTAAGTGTGCATCCAAGCAAGAATGAAATGTAGTAGTTTTTAACCCAAATAAAAAAATGTTATTAAAATGCAAACAAATGGAGAATAGGTAAAGAGTATGAGTTTTTCACTACTCTATGATGCATGCAAGAAGTAACAAGAAGAAAAAGAGATGTTCTTTTTAACCTCTGTTAATGATTTCCTTTTGAAACAAAAAGATAGAAGAGAGGATGCAAGAAGTGAATATTTTTCTAATGCATCTACATGAAAATTTGATTTTTTTAAAGGAAAAAGAATGAACCCAAGGAAAACTCCAAAGGTCCCACCAGGCGTGCTAGAATGTTTCTCTAGATTTTCACTAATTAATTCAAATGAGGAAGAAACTAAGGTTAAGAGGTTATGGGTTTGATGTTACCCAGATTTAGTACACACCGTATCCAAGCCTTGTGGGAGCTCCTCTTTGGTTATGGAGGAAACACCTATAGTAAGAATGAAACTTAAACAAGAAAAATGTTAGAAGAGGCTATGGTGGACTGCCAAGCTACGTGCTCAATCCTGGAAGTGTGAAGCTCCTTAAGGGATGACAGTCCATTGTTTAAAGATAAAAGTATTGTAAAGGAAGAAATGATAAATGATGAAAGAAATAAAAAAGTAGATGGTGTGTACCTGTTCCCTATAGTCTATGTATCTCAAAATGCTATAGAAGGCTAGTTGAAGGTTCTGTCTGGTCTAGATGGGCTGTTTGGATGGCTTTCAAGTTTTGATGGTTTAAAACATAGTTGTCGATGTCAGTTGGTCTGCTGAGGTCAGTCGGGTAAATGGTGCCGACGTCGATTGGGTTGCTGATGTCGGTAGGGGTCATTGGCCTTGGACAACTTTTAGAGTATTTTTGGGATAGATAGGAGGTTTCTGGAAGTTTATAGGTTGGTGCAGGGTTGCAGGAAGGTGAATGAGGTCTGAGGAAGGGTACAGGTGGAGGATTGGTGTGAAAAGGGGGTATGAACAAGGGGAAGGCCTTTCAGCCCCTCCATAGAAGAAGTTAGGTCTCTTGACAATATTTAGAAATATCAATGAAAACTAATAAAAAATATATTTTAAAACACTGAAATGAAAACCAGAGTACTTGGCTTTATAAGGTGAAGACCCAGAGATGTCAGAATAGTGATTCTTATTGTGGCTAATGTGACTGGTGTTGTGAGCCAATGAAGCGAACATGGATTACTTCAATTTAGTAGCTTGAGGTCCTTGTACAATATTTCAATCCAGTCTCTAGAATGATTTGTGTAGAGCTTTGGTAGCTAGGAGAACAATAGTTGAGTTCTAGTGCTTGAAATCTCAGAGTGTGCATACGAATGTGTGAGAAGGTGGGGGTAGCTCAATGTTAGAGCTGGGCTTATGTAACCAACATCGGCAATCCCATCGACATCAACCAAGGGTTGATTGACATTGATGGAGAGAAAATAGGTAAAAGGGCTATTTTTAGCTCTTTACCCGTTTCTCCACCCACTAAGTGCCTTTTCCATTAGAGAACGGTCAAAAAAAGGGCTTATGAGGTAGTAGATGGTGTGTACCTATTCCCTATAGTCTGTGTATCTCAGAATGCTGCAAAAGGCTGGCTGAAGGTTTTGTTTGGTCTAGATGGGCTATTTGAATGGCTTTTGGGTTTACTGGTTCAGAACACAATTACTAATGTCGATTGGTCTGTCAAGGTCAGTCAGGTAAATGGTGCTGATGTCGGTTGGGTTACCAATGTCAGTAGAGGTTGTTGGCCTTAGATGGATTTTAGAGTATTTTTGGGATAGACGGAGGGGTTTTAGAAGTTCAGAGGTTGGTACAGGGTTACGAGAATGTGAATGAGGTCTGAGGAAGGGTATAGGTGGAGGATTGGTGTGAAAAGGGGGTAAGAAAAAGGGGAAGGCCTTGTAGCCCCTCCACAGAAGAAGTTAGGTCTCTTGACAATATTTAGAAATATCAATGAAAACTAATTAACAATATATTCTAAAACACTAAAATGAAAACCAGAGTACTTAGCTTTATAAGGTGAAGACCCAGAGATGTTAGAATAGTGATTCCTATTATGGCTGATGTGACTGGTGTTGTGAGCCAATGAAGTGAATAGGGATTGCTTCAATTTATTAGCTCAAGGTCATCATACAATATTTCAATCCAATCTCTAGAATGATTTGTGCAGAGCTTCGGTAGCCATGTGAACAATAGTTGAGTTTTGGTGCTTGAAATCTCAGAGTGTGCATGTGAATGTGTGAGAAGGTGGGGGTAGCTCAATGTTAGAGCTTGGCTTATGTAATCGACATCGGCGATCTCATTGGCGTCAATCAAGGGTTGACTGACATTGATAGAGAGAAAATAGGTAAAAGGGCTATTTTTAGCTCTTTGCTCATTTCTCCACCCGCCATGTGCCTTTTTCGTTGGAGAATAGTCAAAACAAGGGCTTATTAGGCAGTAGATGGTTAGGGATTTAAGATGGAGTGAGAATAGGTCATGGGTAGTTAGGATTTGGAAGACCTAGTCTTAGGCTAACTCATAGGCTAAGAAATGATCTTAGGGTGAGGTGTCTAGGTGAGGTGTCCAAGGTGAGGTAATTAATTTAAAATAAGTAGTTTTTAAATTAATAAGGTGTGTAAGTGTGGGTTAGGAGTGTTAAAGTTTAGAAGGGACCAAGGGGGGTTGACACAATATTGGTGTCTACATTTTCCCCTTTTTGTCTTGTGGTTTGTTCTTACGAACTACAAGACAAAAATAGATGTAGGTTGCCCTAGGTATGGGGTGAGGTATTCCCTCTCAAAGCCAAAATCAAGAGAAGGTAATCTGAAATTGGGTGCTGATTTGATAGGTGGTGGATGGGTAGGGTGAGGTTGGAGTGTGAACGCTAAAATAGTTGAGATTACGCGTATACCACTTCACTTGATAGGTAGGTCAAATTATCATAGGCAAGGTCGAGGAGGACTAAAATTGAAGTAATCGGTCCCCAGCTTATTAGTGGTAGCTGATTGGGTTAGATCGATCAAAGCTATAGCTGTAATGGTCGAGGAGGACTAAAATTGAAGTAACTGGTCCCTAGCTTATTAGTGGTAGCTGATTGGGTTAGATCGATCAAAGATGTAGCTCTAATGGGCATCATTTTCCAAGTATGCAAGATAGGAAGTGCTCCTGGAAAACACAAAAATGTTACAAATATTGGGGATTAACTTGGTCGTGATCTGACAATAGGTGTAAGGGTCGCATATAATTTGCTAACTATTTGTGAGGTAGCAGATGTAATCAAAACAACCAAGGCAAATTTGTCTCGAAAGTGGTCATGGTCTAAGGAGATAGTCATGATCTCTGAGGTCATTTGTCGAGTTAGACTGAGATATAAGTGATCTCGAGTGTTGTTTGGTGTGGTTAGGGAGATGTATATGATCTACAATATGCCCCATGAGAAGTCTAAGGTGACTTCTACTATGTCAGGGCTGGTTATTTGGTCATGATTTTGGGCAATTTTAGAGAAGACCTATGTTTTTAGGTCGCTGACAATTTTTGCGTGGATAGTCGGTGAGCCTAGGGTTTAGGGTAGGCAGTGAGGCTAAGGACTAGATAGTTGGTCCATTAGGTAGACGAACGAATGAATGGCCGAGCTAACCTCAGAAGACTCAATGTCAACTAAGTGCTGCCTATATAGCCCCTATTTTAAGGGCCTCATGCCAATGTAGTTCTCCCAAAAAGGGAAAAAAGAGTCAAAGAGGTTGTTAGTTGGTTTGGTTATGTTAGTGTTTTTAACATTTCCCATATGTTGGATGGTACATGCTTGAAATGATGGGTGTATGATGATGTTATAGCCTTTTCTATATTGTGTGATGGTGTATGCTGTAACATAGGTTATGTGGTTTTTCATCCTTAGCAATTTTCCATATTGGTGATGGTGTATGCTAAAAATGAAATGAGTTTATTTATGCTTCAACAGGTTTCCATATTGGTGATGGTATATGCTTGACATAAATTGTGTTTGGTTGATAGTTTCCATGTGTATTGTTTTCCATAGAAACTAATGTGAATGGGCTATGATAATTTATATAACACAAATTGGTATTTGCATTAAATAAATCATGATGTTATGTTAGTGGTTTAGAAAATGTTTTGGTTGTATTTTATCAAAAATATGTGATGTTATTTATGATAAAATTGAGTTGAATGTTAGGTTCATAACTTTATAGTGAAAATTATGAGATGTCAATATGTGAGCATATAATTTTAAGACATTATGTCCTAAAAGATAAATTGACATGTGACGAAGGTGTGTAAGAAGTGAAAGGTACGTTGCTCTTTCATTGACAAGGACCATAATGATAGCATAGATAGGGTTTTTGCAAATAAAAGTCACATTCATGCATTACGTCATTGACCATTAGTTTTTGTTAGAGAAGTACCCTAATCACTTGACATGAAGTGAGCTCAAAATCCCCTGGGTATTTTGGGGTAATAGGTGTGATTATGTGATATGTCAGGATAACGTAACCCTTTTTAGCAGGGATAACTTTGCCCCTTTTATAGGTGACCCTGAGAACGACTATAGGCCAGTCCATGACTTAATAGTTTGTCAGTCTTTTTTTTTGGCTAGATTGATCAATGTGGGGAGTCTACTTGGGGATGTTGTTTTGTTTTGTGGTCATGTGAAGCTGATCGATGTGGAAAGCTTCTAAGAGGGTGCTATTTTTGTATCAAAATTTAGGCATAGCCATCCTTCAAGGGAGTGGTCTATATTTTGCTTTGTATGTTTTGATTTCTTTGAATAACTATCTTTTAACAGAGCAATCTATTAATTACATCAATAATGCAGTTGTCTTTCGAGGGAGGAGTCTACATTTATAGTTTATGACCTTGTAATATTTTGTTAGGCATCCCAATTTTATGTTTTTTGGTTAACTAAACTTTTAGTCATGGACTAGACTATAGAGGTTTAGGGGTTTCCCTTTTATTAGGACAAAGCATTAATGCTTAAAAAAGGGTTAACTAATTGTTTGTAAGGAAAAAGGGTTGAAAGGAATAGGAATGAGGAAGATGAGGGTTGCTCAAGGGATGAGCTCAAGTTAAACATCAAATGAATGATTACTTGGTTACCAGTAGAATGGTCACAAATATAAAGCATTAAGAGGCTCAAGTTCTGGTTGGCCTTCAAGAGAAGGCATATGATAAGTGCTTGATCCATACTTGTGCATTATTATATAAGGTAATAATGTCTGAGTCAATTAGGAACAAACTTGCCACATTTGGTTCTTTCCATATTGGTCACGTGTTTGTTTTTTTTAAGGACGAGATCTTTGATTTTGAAATCTCGCTCTTTCAAATTTTTGTTGTAGGCACGCTTGATGCACTCTTAGTAGATATGAAGATGATTAAGAGTAGCAAGATGACGTTCATCAAGTAACTCAAGTTGTGTTAATCGATCTTGACGAAAGTCATCGTTAGAGAGTATGTCATGTAAGGAGATGTAAAGAGAAGGTATTTGTACTTCAAGAGGTAAGAGGGCCTCAGTTTCATATAATAAGAGAAAGGTGTAGCACCCATAGAGGTTTGAATGCTAGTGCGGTAGGCCCATAAAGCGAAGGGGATGTGAGTGTGCCAATCCCTTCCAGTGTCATTGACCACCATCATTAGGATTTTAGTTAGGATTTTGTTAGAAGCTTCTACCTGTCCATTTGCTTGTGGATAGTAAGGCGAGGAGAAGCTGAGTTTGATGCCAAAAGTGTTGCAAAGCTTTTGGACAGTTTTGTTTTTGAAAGATTTGCCGTTATTAGTGATGATCTTGTGAGGTACACTGAAATGATAGATGATGTGGTGGTTAATGAAGTTGACAATTTTGTCAACTTTAGTAGAGATGAGGGGACTAACTTCCACCAATTTAGTGAAATATTTAGTTGCTGTGATAATAGACTGATGTTGGAGAGATGAATGAGGGTTAATCTCACCAATTAGATCTAAGCCCCATTGTGAAAAGGGCCAAAAATCTTTAGCAACTCGTAAAGCATGGCTAGGGATGTGAAGTATGTTAGCATGTTGTTGGCATTTGATACAATGCTGAACATAGTCATTGCAGTCTTGGTGAAGAGTGGGCCAATAATAGCCTAGGTGGAGGATGAACTTTGCAACCACATTACCACTAAAATGTCCTCCACAAATCCCATCATGGACTTGTTTGATGGCATGAGATTTCTTAGTGGTGGTTAGGCATCAAAGAAGGAGGCCGTCAAAACCTCATTTGTAGAGAAGACCCCCTAGCATGGTGTATCAAGTAGTACTCTTGATAAAATCCCTCCGTCCATTGCTAGAGAGGTTAGGAGGAATGATAGAATAAGTTAAGTAGTCAACAAGTTGTTTATACCAAACATCATGTGGACTAGAGTCAATATTGCCAACAAAGTTGATGTCAGTTGAGATATATGAGGGTAATGCCAAATAGTGTACCATGACATAAATTATTGAGGAAGTAGATGAAGATGGGATGTGTGAGGTGAGAGAGGCCATTGTGTCAGCAAACTTATTTATAGAGCGAGGAACAGTTTGCAAGAGATAATGGTTGAAAGACCCTAACAATGTGTCAACACGATTTTTATATCATTACAAAACTTTATTTTTACAAAGATATGAACCGTTAATCTGATTAATGAATATTTTTGAGTCACCAAAGATATTGATTGTCTTAATGCCCAAGAAAATGGTAGTTTGAAGCCCCAAAATTAAGGCTTCATACTCAACCATGTTATTGGTGCATTTGAAGTCAAGTTTGAAAGATAGAGGCATGGGCTCACCCTCGTGAGGGATGAGGATGACCCCCACACCCTCACCAAGTTGACATTTAGATCCATAAAAGAACACTATCATTTGATAGGGGATGTCATCAATGGATAGCATGGTGATAGACTCATCAGGAAATTCACAATTAGAGGGTTGGTTATCAGGTAAAGGGGCATCTGCTAGTTGGTCAATGATCATTTTCCCCTTTATAGACTTTTATTGAATGAATTCCAAATCAAACTCAGTGAGAAGCATGAGCCAATGAGCCATACGTTGGTTTTGGTATGGCTTGGAATGCATGTATTTGAGAGGGTCGGTGTGGGTGATGATGTAAGTCTTGTGGTTGAGGAGACAGTGGCAGAGTTTGGCTACGGCAAAGACTAATGCCAAGAAAAGTTTTTTAGTATGAGTATAACAAGTTTTGTAGTCAATAAGTGTTTGAATTATTTAATAAATAGCCTACTCACGATGTTGTTCATCTCGATGTGCGATCATGGCACCTAAGGAATGATCTATTGCCAAAATGTAAAGATAGAAGGGTTGGTTGTCTTTAGGTGGAATAAGGACTAGTGGAGAGACAATATAGCATTTAAGAGCCTCAAAAACCTCTTGGCAATCCTTATTCCAAGTAAAGGAGACATCCTTCTTGAGGAGGTGATGGAAGGGTTGGCATCAGTCAGATAGCTGTGAGATGAAGTGATGAATAGATTAAAGCTTCCCTTACAGGTTGTGAAGTTGTTTTGGGTTAGTTGGTGGGGGCATCTCAAGTATAGCTCGAGTCTTAGCTAGATCTACCTCAATGCCATGGAGAGAAATGATAAAACCCAAAAGCTTCCCTGAGAGAACCCCAAAGACGCATTTATTGGGGTTGAGTCAAATGTTATATTATAGTAGGTGAGTGAATATTGTTTTAAGAATGGTTAGATGGTCATGGCGAAGTTTGGATTTCCCTAGTAGGTCATCCACATAGTCTTCCATGATTTTATGGTGGAGATCATGAAAGATATAAGTCATGGCATGTTGGTATTTAGCACCTACATTTTTGAGGCCAAAAGGCATGACCCTATAGTAGAATGTACCACATGGGGTGATGAAGGTGGTTTTATGTTGATTTTTTGGGGAAATCAAGATTTGGTTATATCTTAAAAACCCATCCATGAGGGATAGCATCTCATGACCAGCCATAAGATCAACAAGTTGGTCAATGTTTGGTAAAGGAAAGTCATCCTTTGGGCAAGCTAGGTTGAGGTCGCGATAGTCAGTACAAATTTGAATTCCCCCTGTTGCTTTTGTGATAGGGACAATGTTTGACACCCATTGGGAATAATCAATGGGTTGGATAAATGAGATAGAGAGAAGACATTGAAGCTCCTCTTTGATAAGGAGTGAAATGTGAGGATGCATCCTGTGAAGCTTTTGCCTGACAGGCTTAGCTTCGTAGTTCATGATGATGTTGTGGATGATAATGTTAAGGTCAATACCAGGCATATCTCTATAGGACCAAGTAAAGGCTTTGATATGATATGTAAGGAATGTGGTATAGTCGATTTGTTCCTGGGCATCTAAAGATTGACCAATCTTTACAATGTGAGGAACATCAAAAGATGGGAGATTAATGTCAATAGTTGATTCATTTAACATAACCTATATTTCTGAAGGAAGTGATCATTATATGAAAGAGTCATCCACACCCATGTAGGTGAGTATTTCATCATCATCCAGGCATTAGACAGTGTTGATGATAGAATATTCATTGTCTATCATGTCTAGATAAATGAGAGGAAGAGACCTTGATGCCTCACCTAGTTGATAGGTTAGGGGTTCCAAGTGAATGGTGTTTATAAAAAAAACACTAAGAGGGATGGAGATCTCTGACTCTGTAGGTGAGGGTGGGGGAATAGATGAGGTTGGAGGAGAATTCTCTATGATAGTTTCATGGCAAGGGATCTTAGAGGGTTTTGTAGGTTCTTTGAAACCCATGCCATGTCGTTTCTTGGCATTTTTGATTGCCTCATCGTTTAGAGGTTCAATGGGCTTGTGGGGACCTTGTTCATAATGCCAAAAGCTAAAACCCTTCCACACACACCTGTGAAGATAGTTGTGAGCAAAGCTAGGGTTGTCGAGGAAGGAGAAATCACAAGTGAATAGTCGGGGTGATGAGAGAGGATTTCCAATAGTAGGAGCCCGATCTATCCCTCCATAGGTGAGATTAGTTTGGAGATCAGGAGGACCATATGGGATGACCATTCTAATGAAATGGTCATAGTTAGGGTGGTGATGAATTTTTCCATATTCTTGTGGAGTTTGGAACATGTCAAGGGTAAGCAAACGATACTCCGCAAGTGAAAGGTGTTGGAAGGTATCTTCCATAGGATCTTTTGTGGTCACTTGAGGAGTAGGCATAGGTGTGACCGTTGTTTGTGAGCTTGTCGAGGCTTCCATAGGTAGAGGTGGTGTTTGGGTGAATGTTTTCAAAGGGATGAGAACATCATTAGGGCAGTAATTCATGTTGTTTGTTTTAAAGGGGGAAGGGTCAACAGGAATGACATGAACCTGCCCCTCGTGTTTAAACTTGACACATCGATGTAACATGGAAGGAACACAGGTCATGGCATGTATCCAAGGTCATCCCAATAGCATGTTATATTGGAACTCCCCCTCAATGATATAAAAGAGTTTCATAATTATACATGGGCCAACATGAACATGCAAGACCACAGTGCTAATGGTAGTGGCAGTGGCATCGTTGAAAGAATAAAGAATTACGTCAGTTTTTGACATGTAATTCTTCAAAAGGGCTAGTTGATCATATGCATGGGTAGAAATGATGTTGATGCTAGCACCTCCATCAATCATAACTCTCTTAATGTGAGTTTGATCAATGTAAGCTATGATAAAGAGGGCGGGATCTTGATCTTCCAGGTTGTTGGCAGGAATCTCAGAATCACTAAAGGTGATGGAGGCAATAGTGGGTAATGATTTGACTAAAGCAACTAGTGGTTGGGGCTCTTCAGGTCAGACCTCCACTACCTCTAAAGCTTTGATTAAGGCTTGGCGATGTTGTGGAGAGCTTTGTATTAGGTCATACAAAGACATCTTCATAGGGGTTCGATGGAGTTGTTTCACCATGGAGTCACGAATTGCCCCTAAAGATGTTGGTTGAGATGTGCCCAAGATAGAAATATTGGGATTTAGTGGTGGAGAGGGATAGGTGAATAGATATGTCAAGGGGTATAAACCTGCTCTTTTCTTTTATCCTTTAGGGTTTGGGACCTGGTGGCCACATTAATAGTGTTGATTTTGAATAAAATGGGAGAAGGTGGTAGAGGGACCATAATCTCACGTTGGGATCCTGATTCAAGTGAGGAGGTTTGGGAGGCATGGGATGGTGTCAATAGTTTGTCAAAAAGGTGGTCAAGATAATCCTTAATGAGAAGGGTGTCCTTTTCTAGGTGTTGGTGAATGACAACCTTAAGAGCGCAACAACTTTTAGTATCATGCCCAGGTGTGCGATGATACAAGTAGATTTGAGTGTCATCTAACCAAGATGGTTTTGATTCGAGAGGTCGGTGTGGCTTAATGGGTAGGAGAATAATGCTAGAAGACTACAATAATCAGCACAATAGTGAAGCATAGGGACCCACTAATGGGTCTACGCTCATTATTGTAGTAGGGATTGACAACTTCTATTTAGGAGTTGTAGGGGGAGTTTTTTGTACTACCTTTTTGGTTGGTGGTGTGGCCACACGCGTAGATGGCACTTTATTGATGAGAGGTGTCAAATTTATTGGAGGAAATATGTTTTTGATGGGTAGAGGGAGTAATGGAGGCAGTTTATTTTTGTGAGGTGTTGGAATAGGGAGCACTCCTGTTAAAGTGGAAGGATGTGGACCCAAGATAGAGGGTGAAGGTGAGGGAGTAGACCGACGTGGTTTAGCATCCTTCTTTAGTATGGTGTGAGGAACACTACTATGTGGGATGAGGTTCAAATTTAACTTCACTTATGGGTGAGTTAGGTTTGATACAGGGTGAACACCAAGAGATCTAATCTATTTCAGCATGGTGGATGCCTATGAGAGTTTGGATTTAGACATGGAAGGTTGAGCTTCTGATGATTTAGAAGTGGAAACCCAATCCTCATCAAAGACTTTGGGGTAAATCATCATGGAAGGGTTGGCAGTATAAGGCAAAGCAAGATGTGTAGGATAAGGAGCCCTAAGTCACTCCCATAATGTCTTATACTCTAAGTTCCTCGAATGGAGGAATCTTAAGTTTTTTGCCAATCAAGAGAAGGGTTTAGATGACATCACATGAGGTCTTAAAATCAGCCCTTCAAAGGATTTAGGCAATTGTGAGAATATAAATGTGTTGGATGTAGTAATCATGGGCCAAATGTGAGAGAGAACCATCACCGGATCTTCCTTGGCCGAAGTGGGTGAGGTGACGAGTTCTTCTCTTGGTAGAGAAGGGATTGGAGAATTTGGTTCTTCAAGTGGATAAAGTGCAGGAATGATCATGCCTTCCATGTGTGGTCTTGGAGTGTGGAAAGTATGATCCTCTATTGGTGATAAGAAGGATAAGGGTGGGGCCACTAGTGTTGGTACCATAAAAGCATCCTCCAATATGAGAGAAGTCAAAGTAGACTCTCCTACATGTGAAAGGGGGGTGGATGGAGGACTATCCTCCATCAGTGGAGGAAAAATAAGAGAGGAAGGCTCCTCTAAAGGCCAAAGTAGAGGGATGATGGCCCCTTCTACATGAGGGCATGGGGTATGAATGGTAAATTATTCCAATGGTAGAAGAAGAGAAAGGTGGGGGCAAGAGGAACAGGTAATATGGGATCCTCATGAGGTAGAAGAATGGGTAGAGGAGGTGTTTGATGTCATGGGGGTGATACAGGTGAAATGGGTTCATCAATGTGAGGAAGAGGGCAAGGCCAAGGGAGCTCTTCATGGTGGGGGTCGTATGGGTAAAATAGGCTCTTCTACTTGTGGTGGAGAAATGGGTTTACTAACCTCTTTAGATTGTGGGAGAGGTTGGATAGGAATGAAAGGAAAGACCATGTCGACCATGCGTATGTTGCATTATTGAGGGTCATTGACCATGGTCTGAACATTTTTTTGACTTGGGGGATGGTTAGGAAATGGTTACCTAAAGACGTCCATGTTTTGGTTGGCCAGTGCATTAGGGTTATCCAGAACAAGGTCCCCTTTGTCTAACATGTCTTGAACAATGTTTTTTAGGGTTTTGCAATTATCCGTGTCATGATCCTTGACACGATGATAGTTACCAAAGTCATTTTCCCTATACCATGCAGGGATGGCTCATGAGGGGTCATATTGGATAGGTGGTTAGATTTGAGGGAGGTTGAGGACTCTCTGCTTCACTAATTTATCCAATACAGAAGCATATGATTCTCTTATTGGAGTGTACCATCACTATTCATACCATTGTTGGAATTGTCTAGTGATGTTTTGTGAAGTGGAGGGCTCAGATTGGTTGGTTGTAGTAGAAGATGGTGACCTAAGGACCATAGCATTCACTGATCCCTTGGACTTGGGGTGGAAAGAAGAAGGTTTGGAAGAAGAAGGGTCATTGGGTTTTGTGTTGGTATTTTTGTTATGCAATTTGACCCTGTCTTCTTTGATTTCACAGAGTTCAAGCTTTCAAGCCATAGTGAAAGCTTCATCAAATGTGTAAAAAGTTTGAACCCGTAGAGTGGATGAGATTTGCTTGGCACATGCTCTTGAAAAGAGCTCAATGAGCTCAGGTTGAGGTAGTGAGAAGTAGAGTTGGTTGATCAAACCTCTCCAATGGGCGATGAAGTCTGATATTGACTCATCCTCAAATTGTCTAATGGAATGAAGGTTTGTGATGGAGACCTTCTTGGTAATATCAATTAAGAAATGATTGAGGAATAGCTGAGTGAGTTGAATGAAGGTGAAGAGGGAATGACTAGTAATGGAGCTATACCAGTCAAGGGTGGTGCCAAAAAGTGACATAAATAATGTGCAAAGTAATAATGCATCATCATGCGCTATGAGGTAGCAAGCATGTCTAAACACTCACATATTTTGTTGTGGGTCCTCTTTACTCTGAAAGTGATTAAATTTTGGGAGTTCCCACTGGCTAGGGTATGGTTGAATAGGAACTGAGGGGTGGATCAGTTCGTTGCATATTTGTTCATATGAAAGAACACTCCTCAAACCTAAAATAGATGTCTCAAGGTTGGACATCTTATCCATCAACATCTTAATTAGATCAATAGATGGATTGGCATGAGGGGCACCCCATAAGTTATAGGGTACCTGAAAGGTGTTAGAAGGGGCGTATGTCATACTTGGTTACATTTGTGTAGGTGAAACATACTGATAGTTTGTCATAGGGGCTGATGTTGAGGCCACAGGGGCTTGTGCCATTAAGTTGGAGGGCACAACTTGACTAGATGCTGCCAAGGGTGGTTGAATGGCGGTGACACTAGTTAAAGGATAAGTGGTCACTCTCATGTTTATAGGTGCAAGAGTGGATGGGATAGAGACAATCAAGTTCTGGAAAGGTGTTAAACTTGCTTGAATTGCTTACATTTGAGGGGGTACAGAAACCCCAATGGAGGTAGGGCAAGAAAGGATAGAAGGGGAGGCCAAATCTTGAACATTGGCCATGGTTGGGTTACTAGTCAAGGTAGTGGCCTGAGTGACCATAGGTTGGGTAGTGGATGTTGTTGATATCATTACTGCTTCAACTAAAGAAGTTGGCATCCCATAAATAGGGTTACCCAAAGGATCTTGCATTTGGCTTCTAGTGAGATAATGTTGGAGAGCCTTGATGTTGTGGTCAAGGAATCTCTCAAAATCTTGATCCCCTTCAGGAACAATAGGAGTTTGATCAGGGGTAGGTTAGATAGGAGTATGCTTAGTGTCTGAAGTATAATCCCTTAGATGACTTGGCACGAAGGGTGAAGGTGGGAGTGGCTATTGTCTCCAGTTAGAAAATGTTGCTAACGTTGGTCAGTTAACCGATGTCGGTGAGGGTTTGGTTGCTGACGTCGGTGGAGAAACTGATGTCAATTTTTATGTAATTTCCAAAACATAGAAAATTGATAGTTTTTTGAAGAAAGAGATATTCTAAGTTGTTTTGGACTTCAGAATGGTACGACCTTACTAGCTCAAACACTCAAATAAAACTAGCAAAATAGATGATTAGGCAAGTAACCTCTAAAATGTCAGATTCCTAGGAATGAGTTTTAAAGTCATGGTGGCTTATGCCTTAAGAGAATGTGTTGGGATTTGGGCTTGTAGAATAGGTCCTAGAGAGGAAGTCTATGGCTAATTTTAGGTTGTGTTATGGTGCTCAAAGATATCTGTGTTAGGGTCAGTATGTGGCCTAGTGTTAGGGCTTGCTCCCTTCACTTCACAAACACAAAGCCGAGCTGGGCCGCTTAGCCATAATATACCTTCCCTATAGTTTATACTCTACTAGAGAACAGAGTGGGTCCTCCTCTTGGTGGTGAAATCCAAGTAGGATCGCTAGGTGGGGTAAGGTATCCACTAGGTGATGAAATCCTAGATGGGCCTTGGCTCAAGTAAGTTTATGTGTTTGATTTGAAGTGATTGTGGTTTGGTTGTGTCACATTTGTGCACTACGATTCATTCATAATGCTTTAATTACTAAGTGGGCTAAGTGTGCATCCAAGCAAGAATGAAATGCAGTAGTTTTTAACCCAAATCAAAATATGTTATTCAAATGTAAACAAATGGAGAAGAGGTAAAGAGTATGAGTTTTTCACTACTCTATGATGCATGCAAGAAGTAACAAGAAGAAAAAGAGATGTTATTTTTAACCTCTGTTAATGATTTCCTTTTGAAACAAAAAGATAGAAGAGGGGATGGAAGAAGTGAATATTTTTCTAATGCATCTACATGAAAATTTGATTTTTTTTAAAAGAAAAAGAATGAACCCAAGGAAAACTCCAAAGGTCCCACTGGGCATGCCAAAATGTTTCTCTAGATTTTCACTAATTAATTCAAATGAGGAAGAAACTAAGGTTAAGAGGTTATGGGTTTGATGTTACCCAGATTTAGTGCGCACCGTATCCAAGCCTTGTGGGAGCTCCTCTTTGGCTGTGGAGGAAACACCTGCAGTAAGAATGAAACTTAAACAAGAAAAATGTTAGAAGAGGCTATGGTGGACTGCCAAGCTACGTACTTAGTCCTAAAATCATGAAGCTCCTTAAGGGATGATAGTCCACTATTTAAAGATAGAAGTATTGTAAAGGAAGAAATGATAAATGATAAAAAAAATAAAAAAGTAGATGGTGTGTACATGTTCCCTATAGTCTATGTATCTCAAAATGTTACAAAAGGCTGGCTGAAGGTTCTGTCTAGTCTAGATGGGCTGTTTGGATGGCTTTCAAGTTTGCTGGTTCAGAACACAGTTGCCAACATTGATTGGTCTGCCGAGGTTAGTTGGGTAAATGGTGCCGACATTGGTTGGGTTGCCGATGTCGGTAGGGGTTATTAGCCTTGGATGGCTTTTAGAGTATTTCTGGGATAGACAGAGGGGTTTCTAAAAGTTTAGAGGTTGGTGCAGGGTTTTAGGAAGGTGAATGAGGTCTGAGGAAGGGTATATGTGGAGGATTGGTGTGAAAAGGGGGTAAGAACAAGGGGAAGGCCTTTCAGCCCCTCCACAGAAGAAGTTGGGTCTCTTGATAGTATCTAGAAATATCAATGAAGACTAATTAACAATATATTCTAAAACACTAAAATGAAAACTAGAGTACTTAGCTTTATAAGGTGAAGACCCAGAGATGTCAAAATAGTGATTCCTATTATGGCTAATGTGACCGATGTTGTGAGCCAATGAAGTGAACATGGATTGCTTCAATTTAGTAGCTGAAGGTCCTCATACAATCTTTTAATCTAGTCTCTGGAATGATTTGTGTAGAGCTTTGGTAGCCAGGAGAGAAATAGTTGAGTTCTGGTGCTTGAAATCTTAGAGTGTACATGCGAATGTGTGAGAAGGTGGGGGTAGCTCAATGTTAGAGCTTGGATTATGTAACTGATGTTAGTGATCTCACTGGTGTCAGCTGAGGGTTGACCAATGTCAGCAAAGAGAGAATAGGTAAAAGGGCTATTTTTAGCTCTTTGCCTATTTCTCCACCCACCAAGTGCCTTTTCCATTAGAGAATGATCAAAACAAGGGATTATGAGGTAGTAGATGGTGTGTACCTATTCCCTATAGTTTTTGTATCTCAGAATGCTATAGAATACTGGTTGAAGGTTCTATTTGGTTTAGATGGGTTGTTTGGATGGCTTTCGAGTTTGCTGGTTCATAACACAGTTGTCAATGTTAGTTGGTCTACTGAGGTCGGTCATGTAAATGGTGTCGACATTAGTTGGGTTGCTGATGTCGATAGAGGTTATTAGCCTTAAATGGATTTTAGAGTATTTTTGGGATAGATAGAGGGGTTTTTAGAAGTTCAAAGGTTGGTGCAGGGTTGCGAGAAGGTCAATGAGGTCTAAAGAAGGTTATAGGTGGAGGATTGGTGTGAAAAGGGGGTAAGAATAAGGGGAAGGCCTTTCAACCCCTCCACAAAAGAAGTCAGGTCTCTTGATAGTATTTAGAAATATCAATGAAAACTAACAATATATTCTAAAACACTAAAATGAAAACCAGAGTACTTAGATTTATAAGGTGAAGACCCAAAGATGTCAGAATAGTGATTCCTATTGTGGCTGATGTGACCGATGTTATGAGCCAATGAAGCGAACATGGATTGCTTCAATTCAATAGCTCAAGGTCCTCATACAATCTTTTAATCCGATCTCTGGAATGATTTGTGCAGAGCTTCGGTAGCCAGGAGAACAATAGTTGAGTTCTGGTGCTTGAAATCTCAGAGTGTGTGTGTGAATGTGCGAGAAGGCAGGGGTAGCTCAATGTTAGAGCTTGGCTTATGTAATCGACGTCGGCAATCCCACTAGCATCGGCCCAGGGTTGATCGACATTGACAAAGAGAGAATAGGTAAAAGGGGTATTTTTATCTCTTTACCTATTTCTCCACTTGCCAAGTGCCTTTTCCATTAGAGAACAGTCAAAACAAGGGCTTATGAGGCAGTAGATGGTTATGGATTTAAGATGGAGTGAGAATAGGTCATGGGTAGTTAGGATTTGGAGGATCTAGTCTCAGGCTGACTCATAAGCTAAGAAATGGTCTTAGGGTGAGGTGTCTAGGTGAGGTGTCCAAGGTGAGGTAACTAATTTAAAGTAAGTAGTTTTTAAATTAATTAGGTGTGTAAGTGTGGGTTAGGAGTGTTAACATTTAGAAGGGGACCAAGGGGGGGTTGACATAATATTGGTGTCTATAGTTATGGATATTGAACCAATAATTGGTAAGTGCCCCACATCAATTCCTAAAATGTTACAAGATCTTGATGATTTTAATTTATCTCCAAAAGTACAATAAATTTAGAATAATCAGACTCCAATAAGTTGACGATAACTAATAGGCCATCATCAATCAACATAAGTGCAAGAAGGTACTGCTACTACCAAAGTACATAGAAAGGTTGGTACTTCCCCATTCAATATTCTTGAACATATGAAGAAAATGAATGTGAATATACCGATGTGGGAGTCCTTATCAATTAAAAGATAAAATAACCTTTTACAAGAAAATTTGTCTAACCTTGGTCTTTCATAAGAGTTATCAAAGGAACAACCAAAGGTAGTGCTCACAAATACCCATCAGCTAAAGGAAGGTTATCCAAACAAAGGTGTGAATCCTCTACCATTCTACATTTCCTTTATCATTATTAGTCATTTACCCCATAATTTCATGATATATTCAAGGGCTAATTACTTGATGATGTTAAAATAGATAGCAGACCAATTGGGTTTAGAATATGAGCCATTCTATAAAGGAGCAGTTTAGATGGATGGAACAACCATTAAGACTTTGGGTGTCATAAAGAGTTTAGATTTAACCTTTCACTTTTATCCTAACTTTTCCATTCCCCAAGATGTTTTTATAATTGATTTCCCTCCATACTTTGCCTTGTGTCTTTCTAAGGACCTTATTGCCAATATTGGAGGATAAATATTATTTAATTGGTCTCACATGATATTTAAAACTAGGTATGGCACTAGAGTCACCATTAGGTTTGAGCCAATTTCCAGGAACCATATTGAACCTTATGTGCCAAATGCCATATTGAAACATTCCTTAATTCACCATCATTATGAAAGCATAAATGAGAGAATAAGATAATGTTTATATGATGCATGCTATTGCATAATTTAGATCTGATTTATGGTCATATTAAATCTAATTTAAAATTTTTTAATTCCTAACAACTGGTATCAGAGCCATTAGTTGTGTGTTTTGCTAAAGTGGTAAATCATAGGAAGGCTATTAGCTTGTGTGTGAGGTATGGGAGAAGAGATCAGATTCAAGGTTGAAAAGTTTGATGGTAAGAATTTTCGTTTTTGGAAAATGTAGATGGAAGATTACCTATATTAGGAGTTTCATCTCCCCTATAGAGGGGAAAAGAGAACAACCTATAAGTATGAGTGATATGGATTAGTCATTGCTTGAAAGGAAGGCATTGGGAGCCATTTAGTTATGCCTTGCATCTTCTATTTCATTTAATATTTCTGATGAGAAAACCACAAAAGATCTCATGGATAAACTTGGAAAGTTATATAAGAAACCTTCAGCTTGTAATAATTGTTTTCTTATGAAAATATTATTTAACATGAAAATGTCTGAGAATGGTTCAATAACTAATCATCTAAATGATTTTAATACAGTTTTAATTATGCTCACTTCAATCATAATTTAAGTTTGATGATGAAGTTATATATTTTTTTAATTTTGTATTCTTTTCCTAATAGTTGGGATAGTTTGGTTATGTTTGTGAGTAATGCATTCCCTGCCAAGGGAAGCTTGATTTTTGAGGATGTTGTAGGTGTGATCCTTAGCAAGGAAATGTGAAGGAAAATAACTAGTGAATCATCTTTAGGTAATGATTTATACATTTATACTAGAGGGAGATAAAAATACAAGAGTGAATGCAACCAAGGAAAGTCAAAAGGTAGATCTAAGTCTAGATCTAGATCTAAGATGATATGCTAGAATTATGGGAAGAGTGGACACTCAAAGAAGGATTATTGGTCACTTTGGGATAAGAATGCCAATAAGGAGGAAACAAGTGAGGTAAATGTGACATTAGGTAAATCATGTTAGATGCCTTAATTCTTTTTATGGATAGTTTTTCTAAGTCTTGGGTATTAGATTGAAGGGCTTCTTTTCATGCCACCCCACATAAGAATTATTTTACGAATTATGTTCAAGAGAATTTAGGACATGTATATCTTGGCAATGATGAAACATGTGAAATAGTAGGGAAATATTGTGTTCAGGTTAAGATGTAGAATGAGAACACATGGATCCTTAAGGATGTTAGACACATGCCTATGTTGAGATGGAATTTGGTTTCAACAGGGCAATTGGGTAGTGAAGGATGTTCAATATTGTTTATTGTAGATTCTTGAAAAGTTACCAAAGGTGATCTTATGATCTCAAGAGGTAAGAAAGTTGGTACTTTATATTTGACTAGTAGTGTTGATTCTATTGACTTAGTTGCTACAAATGGAGATGTAACTATGTGGCACTATAGGCTTGATCATATAAGCCATAAGGGCAAGCAGATATTAAAAGATAAGTTACCTATATTGAAAGACATAGATATAGAATTCTATGAGAATTGTGTATGGGAAACAAAAGTGGGTTAAGTTCTTGAATTTTGGATCCACAAAGAAAGATCACAAGTTAGTGTTGGTACACTTTGATGTATGGGGATCAGCTTAGGTATCTTCTATTGGTAGATCTGATTATTATGTTACTTTTATTGATGATGAAAATAGGAAAGTTTGGGTTTATTGTATTAAAAATAAATCTAAGGTATTTGACACTTTTACAAGAAGTGGAAAGACTTGGTTGAGAATGAAATATGTCTCAAATTGAAATGTCGTAGACAAGATAATGGAGGTGAGTATTGTAGTAATGCTTTGTTTCATTATTGTTGTAACAATGGAATCCATAGGCAAAGGATGGTTCTAAGAAATACATAATAGAATGAGGTATTTGAAAGGATGAACAAAATAATAATAGAATGTGCTAGGAGCATGAGGTTACATGCAAGGTTGCCTTTATGGTTTTGGGTAGAAGTAGTTAATATGACAATATATCTGATTAAAAGAGGACCTTCTATGACTTTGGATGGAGGCATTCATAAACAAGCTTAGTCTAGTAAGAATGTTGATTATTATTTTCTTAGAGTCTTTGGATGTGAGGCTTTTGCTCTCATTCAGAAAGAGAATAGGACCAAGTTAGAGGCTAAATAAGAGAAATGCACATTTGTTGGTTATGGTGAGGAATACTTTTGTTTCCATTTATGAAGCATTAAAGATAAGAAAATATTTTAGTCTAGAGATGTAGTCTTGAATGAAAAAGTCATGTATAAGGATCAGTTGTAGAAATAGGAATAGGAAAAAAAAGAGTACACAATATTGGATGACATTTTAGATGGCAAAGTATCCAATGATTTAGTTCAGGAACCTTCTACCCAAGGACCCTAAAATCCTATGGTAAGAAAATATTCAAGGGTAAGAAGAACACCTAAACATTTTTATTCTTATTTGAATTATTTATTACTCACTAAAAATAGAGAACCAAAGTACTATGAGGAAGAAATACAGGTAGATGCCAAGTTGAAATGGGAAAAAGCCATGGATGAGGGGCATAGATCTCTCATGGAGAACCAAATGTGGGATTTGAGAAAGCTACCCAAGGGGAAGAGTGCATTACCAAACAAGTGGATCTTTATAATAAAAGAGGAGGATGAAGGGATAAAAAGGTATAAGGCTAGGATGTTGGTCAAGGGGTTTGCACATAAATTAGGTATTGATTTTGATGCAATTTTCCCTCCTATTGTAAAAATGACTTCTATTAGGATTGTTCTTGGTTTAGTTTTAGTTGAGGATTTGCAATTAGAATAGTTAGATGTGAAAACTACCTTTCTTCATGGTGATTTGGATGAAGAGTTGTATATGAAGTAGACAAAGGGTTATGAGGTCAAAGGGAAGGAGAATTATGTGTACAGACTAAAGAGATTGTATGGCCTAAAACAAGCTCTATGGCAATGGTACAAGAAATTTGATTGTGTTTGTTAGAACAAAAAGATCAAAGGTGTTATTCTGACCATTGAATGTACATCAAACATTTTTATGATGGTTCCTTTATTATATTATGCTTTTATGTCAATGACATGTTAGTTTCAAGAAAAAACATACAAATATTCATATGCTAAAGAAATAGCTTAGTGACTCCTTTTCTATGATGGATTTGGGTGCTTCAAAGCAAATCCTTGGTATGAGGATTACTTGTGATAGAAAGGAGAGGAAGATAGTTTTATCCCAATTAGAGTATGTGAAGAAAGTCTTGGAAAGGTTTAGCATGTTGGATGATAAATCTATTGGTACTCCTTTTATAGGCCACTTTAGATTAGCAAAAGAATAGTGTACCAAGATGGAATTTGAAAATCTTAAGATGTCCAAGGTACCTTTCTCATCAGCAGTTGGTAGCTTGATGTATGCCATGGTTTGTATTAGGCTAGATATTGTGTAAGCAGTGGGAGTTGTGAGCATGTATATGAATAATCTAGGTTATGAACATTAGGAGGTAGTGAAATGGATTATTTGGTATTTGAAAATAACCATGGATTTTTCATTATGTTATGGTGGATCAGATACCACTTTGCATGGTTATGTAGACTCAGATATTGTAGGGGATATTGATAGTAGGAGAAGTATGATAAGATATATATTTACTATTGGAGATATAATGGTTAGTTGGGTTTCTATGATATATAAGGTTATGGATTTGTCACCCATAGAGGTGTTGTCCCCAAAATCGGCCACTCATTTTTGTAGTCAACATGTTAACCATTTTGGTCCTGCAGGCCAAAAAATGGTTTCCTTCCTTCTCAAAAATGTTATGAGCAGTCAAGTTATCTAATTACCCAAGTCTTTTCGGCAAAAGGAAATATCTCATTTTCAAAGGGTTTTTTAGTTAGGAAAATGAAAAAGGAACAATTCAAAACACTTGAAGGCATTTCCTAAAATTGATAAGGATGGTTCAATGGTGGGGTTCAATGATTTGAAATGAATGCCACCGAACCATTAAACCATTGAACCGTTGAAACATTGAACTCTGCTTCAAAATGGTTCAAAGGTTCAAAATGCATTCAAAGGGTTCAAAATTAAAATTTTAAAGTTTGAGTGAATGGTTCAAATGAAAGGTTATAGAAAAAGGTTCAAACGAATGGTTCAAAAAATTGGTTCAACGATACATTGAACTCCTACACAAGACTAAGTGAATGTGGCTCTTTACAAAACATTAAACTGCCGAACTGCCAAACCATTGAACCATTGAATTGGTGAACTCTAAAAGGTTCAAGGATAAAAATGGTTTAGGTGACCAATGACGTCCCCATGGAGGTCAAATTTAGGGTGATGAAATAATAATTGATTTTCAAATGAAACATACCTAAGGACAAACTCAGTGATCCGCTAAGAAAGGAGCCGAAAAAACCAACAGAAGTCAAGAAGATAGCCTTGAGAGCTCAAATTAGTAGGAAGAGACAAAATATAGCAAGGAAAGTGGGAATAAAATAGAGAATATAGAAGCATTGGTGGAAGAGTTATTCCAATGGGTGGAACAGTCCACCAGGTGGATATCAGAGAGCATAAGCATTCAATGGCATGACCTATTTTCCTTTGTTTGAGTAAAGATGAGTGGATAGTCGTGTAAGTATCATATAGAGGAGTGGCCTTGCCTTTCAGAGGATCAATCAACCCATACTTTGGAGAAGACATTTGATATGAGTTAAATACCAAAGTTAGGAATGATAACCTGTTCTAGCATGGCCCCTACACAGAACTTCCTCATTCTAATGCATTCAATGTAGCATGGGCCATTTTGTGAAAACAAGCACCAAAGTCTTTCTTTGGATACTATATATTGCAATCTCTCATTTTGAATGAAGGATATCTCTTTGTTATTAGGAGTGAAACTCTACCCAAATTAAAAGGCATTCCTAAGACTTTGAACTCAGACTGTTATTCATATTTTATCAAGTGAATGAGAAAGTAAGTGATCTTTCAAACTTTGTGTTGAAATAACTTGTGTTATTTAGGAAATTGTTCTAATGTATTTTTCCTAAATATAGTCTTGTCCATTTAATCAAATAAGTAGAACAAGTAGAAATAATTTGGAAGATGTCTTGAAGTTGACTATGGGAGACTTTGAGCTGCCATAATTATCTTTAGTCTGTGTGTTTTATATTCCAGAATATTGGAGGGGCTTTGAGCTCCCCTTATCCTTTGTAATCTTTTACTCTTTTGTAGTTTTCAATGGAGACTTTATGTTGCACTTCATACTATTGTGTTACTTTGTCCTAAATCAGTAGGAGAAACAACAAAAGATTTTATGCTTTCATGGGTTTCTTGTGGATCTAGTTACTACCTAAGAATAATTCTTGCTGTTTGCTAAACATCATTTTTGAAAGAAGAGAAATGCCTTCAGTAATTACACAAGAATTATCCTTTATTTAGTGAACATCATCTCTAAAAAAAGAGAGATGGATGGTATGATTTCACCCCTATGTCTATTTTTAGTTTATATTAGTATATTATAGTTTATAGGGAACCTCCCCTTACTGAGAGGAGAGATTTATCTCATTATGCTATGGTAACCACACCTATTTTTCCATATAAATATCATTGTGCTATGGTTGATATACCCATTTTTCCATTAGTTAGTTGATGAAAAAATATTCACCTAACAGTTTTTGGTAACTCCACTGGGGAAGAATGTGCAAGTTGAAGCCTTACACTTTAAGTTGAAGTAGTTCTAGTTCTTTTCCATTCTACACTCTGGCAGATCCATGGTATACATGAAGCCAGAGAGCTCAAGGTAATGTTGATCCTATGTTCAAGTTTGTGCAACAAAATAATTTTGACCTTTCCCCTCTACAATCTCGCCTTCAGTGAACTAGGAGTTTTCCTCCTACAGACGTCAGGTCCCCAATACCCAATGAAGCTTCTCTTTCCTCTGATAGTAGAGCTTTGTCTATATCTACCCTATATAGATTTGTTATCCCTCCTTTCAATCATCATATCATGGCAGCCCAAGGCCCTTGGGGTAACACTTTTGGTCCTCTGAATCTAACCCCACCTTTACATGAACTACCCCGTAGTTCAAGAAAGAATTTTCCCAAGTTTTATGGTGATGGGAGAGTTCATCCTGATGTGTATATTGTAGCTTTATACATATCCTGTGGTGTGATAGGCACTGAATTTGAAGATATAGTGGTTAGAATATTTGTAGAAATATTGTAAAGTGCTGCTGTAGACTGGTTTTATCATCTGCAAGCACAAATAGTAACTAACTAGAACACTCTCAAGGCCAAGTTTAAGGCTAGTTTCAAACTCGTAAAAGATGCACATGCCCTATTATCCTAGCTTACACAAATGAAGAAGGATCCTCATGAACCCATGTGAAACTTCATTGCTAAATTTGACAAGCTGAGGAATAGGATTCCTACAATTGCTCAACCGACACCAAAAAATATTAAATGCTTCTTCATTAGTTCTCAACTTCCTAAAGTGAGTTTCTTGTTGAGGTGGGATGGCCATATAGATCTTGCTATAGCTTAGATTTTATCCACTGAGGTTGAAGATGATCTTATCTTCATAGGAAAGATAAGAAGAGATCCTAACAAAAATAAATCTTCTTCATCTTCTAAAAATTTCTCTATAGGCACTATTGATCCTATAGTGCAAAAGATAGTAAATGAATTTCTATCTTTGAAAAAGAAAATAGCACAATAGATGTCTACCCCTCCTTCTTATCATGATATACCAAGGAGGACATTTTTCAACTAGTCATATCAAGGCAATGCTACCAGGAATCAAGGGCAACCAAATCATCTCCCTCCCTCATAGGAGAAGCTTGTAATTGAACTAGCACTGGCTAACTCAACAGTTGGTTATCATGAAGCTAAACATGATTTCTATTTCCAACCTATGTTGGACCAAGAAGATGATGCTAATCTCTTTACAAAAGGAGAAGAAGAATTAGTTGGTGACTCCAACATTTGTTTCCTAAATTACCAAGATGAAACTAGAAGTAAGAGAGAAATGTTTGATGGATCATATGCTATTTTTACTAGGTCCCAGAACTAGTCAACTCAACAAGTTGATAAGGGAAAAATAGGGGAAGAATATCGACCAGTAATTTCAATTGCTAAATGGGGAAATTAACTACCTTTCCAATCAAAGGACCCAGTGATCAATTAACAAGTAAGTACCTCAAACAACCCTGCACCTTCTGCTTCAATTTCTCAGACCAGTACCACATCCAACCAAACCTAGAATGATGGACTTCCTTCCTCTATTCCTAGTTATTTTTAGTCATTTGATATAATTGACCATATTAGGAAGACCAAGATCCAAATGTTTGAGTTTGAATACTTACAAGCCAACCCTGAGCAATTGGATAGGCTAGTTGAATTCATCGAGAACAAATCCATCCTTGTAAGATAAGATGTTTCAAAGGTAACTCATGATCCCCCAAAGAACACATCCACTCAAAACAATATTGTCATTACTCCTCCTATTGCGTCTGGGAAGATAGAACCTTTCTATGTTTCCCTATTGATAAATGGTCATAAGCTGAATAATTACATAATATACTCTAGCGTGCCACTGACAATGTGATGCTCACTAAGGTGGAAGACTCTCTCAGTCTCACTCTGACTAAAACTTTTGGGAGATGTTTCTCCATGGAAAATAATCAAGTGCCACTTTTGGGATAGATCAAAGATGCCCAATTTGCATTCATGGCCTTCCCAGAAAAAATGATTAAAATGATAATCTTGGTGGCTAACAGTTCAGCTTCCTATGGCATTCTACTTGGATGAAATTTTTACAAGGATGTTGGTGGAGAATTGAACATGGACCTATCTGAGGTGAGGATACCTATCAAGGGTATCATACAAAGGCTATTTCTTGAGAAGGAATCAATATATATTTTCACCCAAACATCAGCCCCTGAAGCTCAAATTTTGTTTGAATCCTCAGGAATGGGTAACTATTTTCTATCCATAAAAGATGTTTCTATTTCATCAGATGAAAGTTTTATAAGTGAAAATCCAAAAACTTTAGACAAGATGGTAGAAAAAATGGTGGAGCATGGTTCAGATAAAAAAGGATCTTCCCTCTCTAATGAAAACAAGTCTGAAAGGAGATCAGATTCTAATGATATCTAGATTTTAGAATTTGATGGCAGCAATTATTCTATCAGTTCTGTAGTTAGAATTGTTTTGATATCTCTGCAAGGAGATATTTTCCCCTATTCATATAAATTTTAGTTTAGAAATACCAACAACATCATTAAGTATGAATATTTATTGCTCGGATTGAAATCTAATCAAAATAAAGATGTTAAGCTTCTTCACGCCTGAGGAGATGCTGAACTAGTGATTTGTCAGGTGAGGAACCTGTATCAAACCAAGAATGAAAGATTGCAACATTATCACAATATTATATGGGATTATATTGAAAGTTTTGAGGCTTTCAATATTTTTGTGGTGCCTAAAGAATTTAATGATTGAGCAGATTCCTTAGCCGTCTCTACAACTCTCATGATTTCTCACCAAGATTTTAAAGGGAACAAGTACACTATTGAGTTGGTATTTCAACCAAGTGCACTTGGTAATGCTAACCATTGGCAGGTGTTTAATGGTGAAAACCAAATCATTGCTTTTCTAGAATAGATGGATAGCTTTGAGGAGCTTTATTTTAAAGGTAGTGAATCTCTGCCATAGGAATCAGCTCCCAAAACAAATTTAAAAATTGGTGAAGAGTTCCTTCAACTCAAAGGGAATAAAATTCTCAAAGGGTTAGTGTCTCTTGAGAAGTTATTTGATAAGCATGATAGGCTTATCAAGAATCAACAAATGGATTCAAGTTCCTCCAAAGATTTTGATCAAATAAATTTGAGTACAAAAGATAATCCTAAAATGGTCAACATCAGGAATTGTTGCACTCCTGATGAAAAAATAAAATTCATTAGTCTGCTTCACCATTACTTTGATGTTTTGCCATACTCTTATGATGAACTGAAATCTCTCAAGCTTAAAGAAATTTGGTATGAAATTTCTCTCAAGACTAGGTCATTGCCTTACAAGCAGAAGCAAAGGCAATACAATCCCAAGATATCAGGTACTATCCTTTTAGAGATCCAGAAGATGTTGAATGCTAGGATAATTTTTCCAATTCACTATTCCACCTAGATCACCAACATAGTTCTTGTAAGAAAAAGGAACAGATAAATTCATATATATGTGGGTTTCAGGAATCTCAATTAGTCTTCTCTAAGGACAACTACCCTCTACCTATCATGGATCAAGTGTTACAAATAGTAACTGGCTCAGAAATGTTATCAATGTTAGATGGTTTTTTTGGGTATAATCAAGTAGAAGTTGATGAAGTAGATCAACACAAAACTTATTTCACTACACCTTGGGGTACATTTGCATATCACAGAATGCCTTTTGGTTTAATCAATGCTGACACCACATTCTAGAGAGAAATGGACCTTACCTTCAAAGATGAATTAGGGAAGTTCATCATGGTATATCTTGATGACTTAACTATCTTCTCCAAGCATCATCTTGATCATATGCATCATTTACAACAAGTGATAGAATGCTGTTGGCAAAATGGTATTTTTTTAATCCCAAGAAGTCAATTTTTGGGGTTATAGAAGGTAAACTTCTCAGCCACGTGTATCCTAAGAAGGTATATAAATCAACTCAGAAAGAGTTAGATCTATCCAAAATATTACTAATATTACTCTACCTACTAGTAAGTCTGAAGTCCATTCTTTATTTATAAAGGTAAATTTTCTACAAAGGTTCATCCTAGAATTTGTAGAAAAAACCCACCACATTGTCGACATGATGAAGGATAAAGCTACTTTCTAATGGAATATTGAAGGCACAAAAGCATTCAAAGATATCAAGAAGGCTATTACTCATGCCCTAATCCTAGTTTGTCTAGATTTTACCAAATATTTCATGATATACAGTTATGCTTTTGAGCACACACTTTCAGCCATTTTGGTTCAGCAGGACAAAAAGGTGTGGATTTTCTCATATCATTTATGAGATGCCCTCTCAAAGATAATGAATTAAAGTATTCAATTATGGATAATCATGTTTATGTAGTGGTTAAGGTGATAAAATATTTCTGATTCTATATCTTGAATTCACACACTATTATTCTGGTGCTTGATACCACAATGAAGGCTATTTTAGCTCAGCAAGAGTTTGGTACAAAGAGGGGCAATTGGATTGCCAAAATTATAGAGTTTGACCTTGATATCAAGGCTACTAAGCTAGTATGGGGAAGAGGTCTCTGTCAATTAATTGCTAAAAATGTATTAGAAGAAATAGGACGTGAAGAGGCAGTGACTAATGACATGCCAACAGTTCTTTTTGTTACTACTACTAATGAGTAGTATTCTAATATCACTCATTTTATTATTTATGGTGAGTGTTTTACACATCTATCTTATAAAGAAAAGATAAATGCTAAATTGAGGGCTGCTAAGTATGTTTTGTGGGATAATGGTTTTTACAAAAGAAACCTTGATGGGATATTTCTTTGCTGCATGGATAAAGTGCAGCAAAGTAAAATTTTGCAATCCTTCCATAACTTGGCTTGTGGAGGATATTTTAATGCACTTTTTACTGCTCATAAAATTCTATGAGCCAAATATTTTTGGCCTACTCTATTTCAAGATGCATATAATTGGGTTTGTAGATGTGATTTATGTTAACAGTTCGTTGGGAAATCCAAGTTGCCCACATTACCCCTCAAACTTGTGGTGATTGAAGAGCCTTTTCAACAATGGGGTATTGACTTCATTAGAAATGTGAACCCATCCTCAAGTGCTAGACATAATTATATCCTCACCGCAATAGATTAATTTACTAAGTGGGTGGAAGCCATTCCAGTCAAGCATGCCACTTCAGAAGTGGTGTGTAATTTCTTGAAGGAAAATATTATTTCCTATTTTGGAGTTCCAAACAAGATTATAGTAGAAACTGCCTCATGTTTCTCTTTTTAAGAGATTACTAAATTTTTTTACAATCACATAATTATTCTTTCCCACTCCTCAGACTATTATCTGTAAGGAAATGGCCAAGCAGAATCGAGTAACAAAAATCTGGTTACTAGCATTAGAAAATTGGTTGATGACAATCAGAGGACTTAGCATAAAGCATTGTTTGATGCTTTATGGTTAGGCAAGAATATGCCTAAGAGGGTAATAGGTATGTCCCCATTCCAACTTCTGTATGGTCTAAATGCAAAAATATCCATTACCTTGGAATTACCAGCATTGAAGTTGGCAAAGGTAGTAGAAGATTCAACTTTTGAAAGTTCTATTGACAAAAGAATCATGTTTTTGACTGAGTTAGAAGAGCAAAAAACTATAGTAGTGGACGAAATTGCTAAACATCAAAATCAGGTGATGAAAATTTTTAATCAAAAAGTAAGGATTCATGAGTTTTAGATTATAGATCAAGTCTTGTTATGGGACAAGAGGAGAGAACCAAAGGGAATGCATGAAAAATTTGATTCCTTGTGGAGAGGTCCATTTGCCATCCATCAATTTAGTGGTGATAATAGTTTCTTATTAATATATCAAGATGGGATGCGGTTCTCACTATCCTACAGTGGGCAGCATTTGAAACACTTCAATCCTTAAAGTATCAGATAAGTCCAATTTTATATTTGTATAGTCTTTGTTTGTTTTGTGTTGCTCATTTGGTTTTTTTGGCATCTTTATCTTTTTGGGTGGCTTGAATCTATGGACCAATGGCATGGATGAAGGCACTTAGAGTCTGGATTCTACTCCCTTCAATTATTTCAGAGTACAACCGATGGAAGTTCACCAACTAGACCCTACTGTTATCCCAAAATCAGCCACTCATTTTTAACCATTTTGGTCCCACAGGATAAAAAATGGTTTCCTTCTCAAAAATGTTCTGAGTAGTCAAGTTATCCAATTACCCAAGTCTTTTTGGCAAAAGAAAATCTCTCATTTTTAAAGGGTTTTTCACTTGGGAAAATGAACAAGGAACAATTCAAAACACTTGAAGGCATTTCCTAAAATTGATAAGGATGGTTCAATGGTGGGGTTCAATGATTTTAAATGAACACCACTAAACCATTAAACCATTGAACCATTGAACTCTACTTCAAAATGGTTCAAAGGTTCAAAATGTATTCAAAGGGTTCAAAATTCAAAGTTCAAAGTTTGACTGAATGGTTCAAATGGAAGATTATAGAAAAAGGTTCAACCAAATAGTTCAACTGAATGGTTTAAAAAATTGGTTCAATGATACATTGAACTCCTAAAGAAGACTAAGTGAATGTGACTCTTTACAAAACATTAAATCACTGAATTGTTGAACCATTGAACCATTGAACTGGTGAACTCTGAAAGGCTCAAAGGTTCAAGGTTCAAAATGGTTCAGGTGACCAACGACACCCCGTGGATGTCAAATTTAGGGTGATGAAATAACTATTGATTTTAAAATAATGCATACTTGAGGACAAAATCAGTGATCCACTGAGAAAGGAGCCAAAGAAGCCATCAAAAGGCAAGAAGATAGCCCCAAGAGCTTAGATTAGCAAGAAGAGACAAAATATAGCAAGGAAAGAGGGAATCAAATAGAGAATCCAGAAGCATTAGTGAAAGAGTTATTCTAGTGGGTGAAACATTCCACCAGGTGGATATCAGAGAGTGCAAGCATTCAATGGCACGACCTATTTTTCTTCATTTGAGTAAAGACAAGTGGATAGTCGTGTAAGCATCATAAAGAGGAGTGGCCTTGCATTTTAGAGGATCAGGTAACCCATGCTTTGGAGAAGACATTTGATATGAGTTAAATGCCAAAGCTAGGACTGGTAACCTGCTCTAGCATGGCCCCTGCATAGAACTTCCTCTTTCCAATGCATTCAATTCAGCATGTGCCATTTTGTGAAAACAAGTGCCAAAGTCTTTCTTTTAATGTTATATATTGTAATCTCTCATTTTGCATGAAGGAGATATCTCTATTATTAGAAGCAAAACTATGCCTAAATTGAAAGGCATTCTTGAGACTTTGAGCTCAGACTGTTAATCATATTTTATCAAGTGAATGAGAAAGCAAGTGATCTTCTAGACTTTGTGTTGAAATAGCTTGTGTAATCTAGGAAATCATTATTATGTCTTTTTCCTAAATACGGTCTTGTCCATTTAATCAAATAAGTAGAACAAGTATAAATAATATGGAAGATGTCCTGAAGTCGAATGTGGGAGACTTTGTGCTACCATAATTGTCTTTGGTCTATGCGTTTTATGTTCTAGGATATTGGAAAGACTTTGAGCTCCCCTTATCCTTCGTAATCTTTTAATATGTTGTAGTTTTTGGTGGAGAATTTGTGCTACACTTCATACTATTGTGTTAATTTGTCCTAAATCAGTAGGAAAAACAATAAAAGACTTTGTTCTTTTATGGGTTTCTTGTGGATCTAATTACTACCCAGGAAGAATTATTGCTATTTGCTGAACATCATTTCAGAAAGAAGAGAAATGCCTTCAGTAATTACACAAGAATTCTCCTTTATTTTTTGAACATCATCTCCAAAAAAAGAGAGATGGATGGTATGCTTTCACCCCTGAGTCTATTTTCAGTTTATATTAGTATATTATAGTTTATAGGGAACCTCCCCTTGTTGAGAGGAGAGATTTATCTCATTATGTTGTGATAACCACACCCATTTTATCATATAAATATCATTATGATGTGGTTAATATACCCATTTTGCTGTCAGTTAGTTGACAAAATATTCACCCAATAAGAGGAAAAGTATGTTGCTACCACAGAGGCTAGCAAGGAGATGATTTGGTTACAAGAGTTTATTTGAGAGTTGAGGCATGAGCAATAATTTGGGAGAGTACATAGTGATAGTTAGAGTGTTATTCATTTAGAAAATAACTCTACTTTCCAATCAAAGATGAAACACATTTAGTTTCATTATTACTTCATCAAGATAGCTTTGGAGGAGAACTTGGTGAAGCTAGAGAAGATTCATACTAGCCAGAATCCTACAGATATGATGACCAAAGTGGTCACATTGGACAAATTGAGACTATGTTCAAATTCAGTTGTCTTTAGTGGTCATGGAGCAATGATAGATTCAATTCAAGAGAAATGGTCTCCAAGTGGGATATTGTTGAGTTTAGATCCCTTTGGGGATATCAGATGATCTTAGGGAAATACTTTGGGGGCCTAGAGAGCTCCATAAATGTGGGGAGAACATTTTTACCCACTCCATATTTTATGGAACCTTTCTTCACATGTGAGTGGAATATTCCTAATATATTTGTAATTTATATGTTTCCCTATTTTATGAACTTGGTTATTAGTTGTCTATTTTCCATGTTGACTTCCCTATTCTATGGGAGTTGTTTGTTCTTTGGATAATTTGCTGCCTTTCTTGTTGCAAGGAGTTGATTGTGATCACATAGTGTTGGTAAATGTGACCTTAGAAGGTGGAGACATAATCTTGGCATGTTCGTTCATGGATAAGATTGCTTAGGTGGAGGAGGGTTGTCACATTTTGGATAATGCTTATCTTGGATAAGCATTGCACATTTCTCCTCCTTTTATAGATTTTTCATCATTTTTTATATATACAGGTGTGGTGTGACCTTTAGAGGTTGATGTTTTATTTTCAAGGTATGTCTTTGAGGATCAGATTCAAAGTGCAAATATTTTTTCAAAGTGTAGGTGTTCATTATAGGGTGTGGTTTAGTAACTAGTGAGATACAACATGGTGCAAGTGCAGGTGAAAGTACAACATTTTATATAAGAGACATTTTTATCTGTGTGAGAGTTCATTATAGTATTGTGTTTTTATTAAATTTTATATTGATAAATTTCTTGGTAGATGTAGCCCACATTAGGTGAACCATGTTAGATCTATGTTATCTATGTTTTTATCTTGTTTTATCCATTTATGCTTTCATAATAACTATGATTTGAGGAATTTTTTTGTGATACATGCTATTGCATAATTTAGATCTTATTTATGGTCATGTTAAATTTATTTTAAAGTTTTTAATTCCTAACATGCCTCTACTTCCTATTTTCCTAGAAATATAGCTCATTTTATTGCCTCAAAGACCTACATTAACACATATTCTAGTGCAAACTAACTAGTTACCAAGCTAAGATAAAGCTGCTCCTAACCCATCAAATGACTTACAAGAGGTTAAAATCCTTCTCCAAACTTTTTAAAATAAGTTGGTTACTCTTTAAAGGTGATTGTCTTAGAAGTATAGGCCATATCAAGCACATTACTAGCCTTACTAAAATAATAGGCCTCCATATTAAGGACCTTATCAAAATAATAGGCTACTATTTAGGTAAATATTTAAGGCTAAGGCAAAAATACCTCTAAAAATACTTATCAAGCCTTTAATCCCAATGCTTCTAGCACATATAAGGTCTTAATCCCAATAAAAAATAATCTAGTACAAGACTATGAGTGGTGATTTCCCTGTAATCTTCCCTACTACCAAACCACCTATCCCAATGGTGTCTTCAACCAAGCATTGATGGTTCAGATCATAACACTACCATAAGAGACCCAAGATGAGGTAACATAATAAGAATAAGCTTCTTAAAGGTTAGATATGAGTGATGATACACTTCTAAATTGGTAAAGGGATGAGTATTATGGAGTAAATTAGTTTCATGGTCAAAACTAAGCTTATTATTTAGGTGTGGTGCCCAATACCAGGTCCAAGAAAAGGGTTGTGGAGATTGAACCAAAAATTGGTAAGCATCCCACATCAATTCTTATAGTGTTACAAGAGCTTGATGATTTTAATTCATCTCTAAAGGTACAATAAATTTAGAAGAATCAGACTCCAATAAGTTATCCTCAATCGACATAAGTGCAAGAAGGTACTGCTACTACCAAAGTACATCCAAATGTTGGTACTTCCCCATTTAATAATCTTAAACATAAGAAGAAAATGAATGTGAATACACCTATGTGGGATTCCTTGTCAATTCTAAGATAAAATAACCTTTTACAAGAAACTTTGTTTAACCTTGGTATTTCAGAAGAGTTATCAAAGGAATAACCAAAGGTAGTGCTCAAAAAGACCCCTCAGCTAAAGTAAGGTTATCCAAAAAAAGTGTGAATCCTCCACCTTTATATATTTCCTTTATCATTAATAGTCATTTATCCCATAATTTCATGATAGATTTAGGGGCTAGTTACTCGGTGATGCCAAAATAAATAGCAAACCAATTGGGTTTGGAATATGATCCATTCTGTAAAGGAGTAGTTTAACTAGATGGAACAACCATTAAGACTCTTGGTGTCATAAAGAGTTTGGAATTCACCTTGCACTCTTATCCTAACTTTTCCATTCCCTAAGTTTTTTTTATAATTGATCTCCTTCCATAATTTGCCTTGTGTCTTTCTAAGGACTTTACTACCAAGATTGGAGGATACCTATCATTTGATTGGTCTCACATGATATTTAAAACTAGGTATGGCACTAGAGTCACCATTAGTTTTGAGCCAATTTCTAGGAACCATATTGAACTTTATGTGCCAAATGCCATAAATTCTAATGCACACTATTTGACCAAGAATACCATCCTCTTGAGATAGAACCAAGTACACCCCTTGAAGGCATACCATATTTGATGCTTGATCAATGGGGGAATGATCATAATAAATTTGATCCCTATAGGATCATTGAAGATGTTGGTTTGGGTAACTATTAATTACATGAAAAAGATTCTTTCATTTCAAATATTATTAATATCGAGGAACATGATGATGGAATATGGTAGTTACACTTTGATGGATATATAAGGAGAGATGGAGCAAGATGACGTGTCATGTTGGTGTCTCCCTTCAAGTAAAAGAATTATTCTACTCTAATATTTTAGTTTAACTGGACCAATAATTTTTTTGATTATGAAGCTCTTACCCATGGTTTCTAATGGGCCAAAAAGAATGGAATTAAACATCTCCAAGTATTTAGAGATAGTGAGTAGGTTGTGAACCAAGTAAGAGGACAAAATGTGACACAAAAATATCTATTGAAGTCCTATAAACACATATTTTGGGACCTCATAGATAAATTTGAAGTATTTAACATCCAATCCATCCCAAGAGAAATGAATAAGCAATCTGATAGATTGGTTATTATTGGTACTTAGTTTGACATTTCAGATGACATCAAAATTGATAAGATATTAAAAAATATAAAGGTGGTTATGAGAACTTCCATACCTGATAACACCACCAATTAGTAGGTGTTTAATAATGATCAACAAACTATCCTTTTCCTGTAAGAAGAAGCTAATTTTTTTCCAAGAAACTAGGATAAATTACAAAAATAATATGATGACTAGGTCATTTAGTTGAAGTCAAATAAACTTTCAAAGGGGCTAATCACACTTGAAAATTTTTTAGTGTTGATGATCAGGCCAGATCATAAAGGACAAAGGTAGACTCAAGGAGACATGGTAGGCATTTACACAAGTGTGGCCATGATGATCCTACATAGATTTCTACTCCCTTAACCCCCCTTCCTTGATCATGATTCAAATTTGTAACTACCATATTAGTGGGTAAGACCAATAAAGATAATGATCTCTCTATTTTTACCTATTTAAATGGGTAGAATTGTAATCATAATAGGACTCTATTTTATCATAGAAACACTACATAAATTGCTCCATCTAGGATCCCTATTTTGGGTATGACTAAACTCTGCCTTTCTGTAATGCTATATTTTTAAGCCTTTTGATCAATATAATATTGAAATTTACCTTCCTTATGCTGATGCACTTGTTTGATTTTGATGCTTAGTTGATTTACATTTATGATAGAAGTTTTTCTTCCTCTTGTATGTCTTTTGTTTTCACCTTGTTATTAGTAGGTTGAGTTTTATATAGGTTGTATGTCATGTTGACATTGTCTAGGCTATTGAATTATTGTGGAAACCAATTGATTTTGTCTAATTTGAGTCCCTTTAGTTGTCTCTTCAATACCCTATGCATGAAATCACTACCTTCATATGAAATATTTATGTATGAATAACTTATTTTGAGGAAAGTGTAAGAAAATTTAGTCAATTTTGAGTCATTTAGTACTATTAAGAAGCTGGTATAAGGAGCATAAATCATTGGTGTATCACATTTATTAAGTTTTTAGGCTATGTTCTATTATCCTTCCCCATTTTATTTTAAGTGTAGTAATTCAGTGTTAGTTTGAGTGATCCATCAGAGGAATCCAACTTTCTCTGAAGGCTCACTCTAACTGCACGTGACCCATAACCTTGGAGTGTTTCCATTGTATTATCTAAATGAGGAGGGCTTGAAAAACCTCCTCAAGAGTGAAATTTAGATCAATAATAGTTACTTTACCAATTTTATTGATATCTAAGTCTAAAGGTATAAATGGACACATTTATCGAAGTTATTATATTCATCTACTTGGATTTTAGTCCTATGATGTTCATAAAATTCAAATTTTAGCTTTATTGTTAGGAATGGTAAAAACATTTCAAGAAGCCAAGATCTTAAGAGTTATTAAAAAGAACATCAAACATAAATATATGAACAAATTAGATGCAAATTAAGGCAAGTTGAATGATCATTCAGAATGAGATGCTAGTACAATAAGAAGCCCTTACATAAGTAGGTAAGGGAAAATAAAGAACTAGCCTAACTAACCAATGTGGGATAAATACTCACATCGGACATATTGGAAAAAAAATAAAATACCTATTTATAACTAGAAAACATGAGAAATACATACTCTATCACCCCCCTCAAGTGAAGTTAAGGGCTAAAAATAACTAGAAAAGAAATGGTGGTATATCCACAGTATGAGTCCTAATAACTAGGCCTAATAAGGTACTCATGTAAAATATTTATCCATAAAATAAATAAGGAATATGTCCTCACAAACACCCCCTAGGGACAAATTCTAAAACCCCGAGCATGCCATGAAACTCAAGGAAATGAGGTGATGTAAAAGGCTTCATGAAGATGTCTATAACCTACTACTGAGTTAAAATGCACTATAATCTAAGAACTCCATCTTGAATGTGCTGAAAAAGCAAGTACATATGTACCTCAATGTACTTGGTATAATAATGCTTAAATGGGTTTTAGATATGTGAATTACACTTTAGTTATCATACCAAAATAAAATAGGTGAATCCTATGTGAAGTCAAACTCTATCAATAACTGATGAAACCAAAGAATCTATTGACTTGCTATAACTGCTACCCTATACTCAACCTCTATAGATGAAAGTGTAATAACTTGATACTTCTTTCAAAATCAAACAATAGGTGAAGAATCATGATAAAAGATGTAACTAAAAGTAGAATGTCTATCATCAAGAGAACCTACCCAATCTAAATCACTGTACCTAACCAGTTGAGTAGAACCCCTAGTGTAGAGTAATATAAAATGAGTAGTACCTCATAGATATTGTAAAATCCTATTGAAAACCTACCAATGATTGTTATGAGGGGAATTTGAAAACCTAGATACAAGCCTAATTACAAATGAAATGTTGTGGTGAGTATGGGTCAAATACATAAGATTCCTAACCATCTGCTAATATAATGTAGGATTACAAAGTGAAGTAGTAAAAGTGGTAGTGAGAGTCACTTCAGACTAAAAATGAGGACTTGGCTTGTAATTAGCCATGCCAAAATGTTGAACAAGTTCAAGGGTGTACTTATGATGCCTCAAATAAATCCCTATATCTGACTGTGAAATCTATAACTCAAGGAAGAAGTGCAAAATACCAAGATCTATCATATCAAAATGTGCTAAAAGTGCTTAATGAATATCCTAAATATGATAAGAGGATCTACTTATGAAAATTAGATCATCAACATACAAGACCAATATAATAATGTCCTCTTCAATATGTTGAATATAAATTTTGGGATCAGAGTGGCAGTGAACAAAGCTAGTGGAGAGAATAAATGAATCCATTTTCTCATACCAAGCTTGAGGGGATTATTTGAGATTGTAAAGAGACATTGTAATTTAATAAATAAGAGAATAATCATGAAAAAAACCAATAAGATACTCCATATAGGTTTTTTAATGCAAGTCTCCATTCAATAAAGCATTTTTAATATCCATCTGATACACTGGCCAACCTTGTAATATAGTAAGAGAAAGTACAAAGTGAATATAATCCATCTTGGTAATGGGCACAAAATTCTTAGATTAGTCAGTAAATTTTACCTAAGAGAATCCATTTACAACAAGATGTGCCTTATACTTATCAATGGACCCATTAACTACATACTTGGTGTTGTAAATCCACTTGCACCTAACCAACTTTCTTCCCTTAAGAAGAGTGACCAAATCATAAGTGTGATTCTTCATCAAAGAAGAATAATCATCTGTCATCACATAATCTCACTCCTATATCCCACGACCTTATGAAAAAGAATGTAAATCCATAGAAAATGCCTGACATAAAAAGTCTACTACCTATAGAATGTGCATGATAATGTTAAGTGGATAAAAGATCCTGTATGAAAGGTGTTGCCTTAGAAATTATAGTACAAACCCACTTAGGCATAGTGATATCATCAATGTGAGTAGGATTCTCAACCTCTATAACCTCGTTAGGAATATCTTGAACTAGATTTTCAAATAGTGAATCCTTAAGAGGAGGTGGTGAATCATCAAAAGAAGAAGAAGGCATGGAAGAAGATGAAGAGTCATGAGATGTGAATTGCTCATCAAACTATACATGTGTTTTAAAATGAACATCATGAGTATCAATATATAAAATATGATAAGATCTCATATCCTCACAATACCCTATAAAAATTTAAGGTTTCTCTTCTTATCCAATGCTTTATTTTTATTCTTTGGTAAAAACACCCAAGGAAGGTGTCAGGATCTAGAACACACAACTCTGATACCAGCTGTCAGGAATCTAGAACACATAGCTCTGATACCACTTGTCAGGATCTTACTCCTTAAGAGCAAAATTGATTACCTTTGTATAAGCAACTAAACATAGAATTAAACTAGAAGTAATATGTAACTAGAATTCAGAAACAACACAGAATATGAGAGACAATACAATCTTGTATTAACACTCTTCCCAAAGGAAATACAATGAAGAAATCACACTCTTCCCACACCCCTAAGTGTGAAATAATTCTCCCTTAAGAGTTCTCTCTCTCTCAATTACAAACACAATCAACTCAATAACTGAGTTATTGTTTCCACCAGTTAGTGACAATAAAGTCAATGGTTGTTGTTGCCTACTGCCAGTCCACCTGTGACAATCAACTCAATCGGTTGCTTTGCCTGCAATACCAGAACCTGATGTACCACCATATGTTGTAGATCTCCTTGATCTTTCTACCCCATAGATCTAACTGACCTTGCACACACACACACACCCACAAATCTCCTTGATCTTGCACACCCTAAAGATTAATTGACCTTGCTTACCATGTAGATCTCCCTGATCTTGCTACCTACAGATCAACTGATCTTACACTTGGAAGAACCTTGTCCTTTTCCTTAACAAGTCCTTTTGATCCTTCACTTACAATACAGCCCCATGGGTCTATTAAATAGATCCAAAAAAAAATAATAATTAGAAATACATACTCAAGACTAAAATTAGTTTTTACATGCAAACTGACTGTTTATCAAACTAACTGTTCATCTAACTAATAGTTCTAGAAATGCACAAGCGATCGACGTCAGTTCCTATCTATCTGGAGATGACCGATGTTGGCCAATTCCTGATTGATGTTGGTAGCTTCTGGTGTACTCCTGATCGACATCGGTTGGCCTGACCAACGTCGATTACTGTGACACTCAATAACCTCCACATTTGCATTAATGAAGCTTTTAGCTCCATAACTTAACAATCTCCCACTTGGAGATAAATAGCTACACTTATACCTATACCTGTACATCTTCTAATTTTGTTTCCTGGCTTGTATCCCTCTTCAAGTTCAATCTTGAAGACCAACAAAAATTGAATGAAGATTCAACTTCTCCTTTCTTCCCAGCTTTGTTAATATTTCTGCAAGGTTCTTATCCTTGCTAGCCACTATGACTGCAACAACCTTCTATAACTCTAAAATTTAGCTAACTTCCATACCACCAACAATGAACACATATCTTGTGGTGCTTCTCCTATCATCCAAGTCACCTACCATATATGAATCTACATACCCATGTAGAGAAGTGCTTGACCCTGCATAGCATAAATACCTGCTACTGGTCCCTCTCCAATATCTAAGAATCCATTAAACTGATTTCTAGTGCTCCTTTCTTGAATTGGCCACAAACTTGCTATATCAGGTCTAGTACTCATGTACTCAACCTCATCATGTGATTTAGGACACTATTATGTGAACTGTCCAACCATAAGTGTGCTAACTAGTTTTGCATCCTGTAAATTGAACCACTCCACTACCTTATTCACATAATCCTCTAGAGACAAAATACATTTGTGATTTTCCCTGTCTCTAGAAATACTCATGCCAAGGATTTTATTTGCTCCTCCTAAATCCTTCCTGGCACACCTCTGATCTACTTTTATCTTTAGCTCAACAAATTCCTGCATGTGTGACCCTGCAACAAGCATATACACTACATATAATAATAAGATAATGTAGCTAATATTATCCAGCCTGGTAAAATAAACACAATGGTCACATTGACATTGACTAAAGCCTTGCTTTGTCATACACCTATCAAATTTATACCACTATCTTGAAGCTTGCTCAAGACCATATAACCTGGCCTTCTATCTCACCTGTCCATTCTCTCTTTTCTTTATCCTATGAATGCATTCGTATTTTAGTGCTTTCATTCTGGCTAGCAAGTCTACCAAATCTCCCATTTGGTTCTCTTCCAAGGAATCAATTTCGTCATTCATGCCATGCTCCCACTATTTCCTAGATTTTACCTACATTGCCTCTTCAAAACTTCCTGGTTCTTAACCATCAGTGAGCAATAAGTAGTATAAAGAAGGGGAATAATGAATTTGAGGCTTACTTACCCTTTCAGTCCTCCTCATGGGCATTTGAGACTCCTTAATAGCTTGCTGTCTACCCAAAATCCACTTTAACAATGACCGATCTTAGTCACCTCTGGCTGACCTCAGTTTACACCCGACTGATGTCAATTCCTCCTGATCGCCGATGTCAGTTCCTTGACCAATGTAGATTTCCACCTACTCAACATCACCAACTTTGGTTTGCAAATGACTGATGTCAGTTCTTACCTGTTCAATGCCAGTTCTCACCTGATCGACATCGGTAACTGTGTTTTCTTGTGAGTGATGATTTTTACCTGTGAGCTCATTTTGGATCATAACCTTGTCTAAATCAACACTACCCTACTCAAAATTATTTAGCCTCTTGACCTGATCTCTATCCATCATCTTCTCCTTGAAAACCAAGGCTTTCTAGTTCTTAAATTTTTCAAAAACATTAGATTTCTTGTTCCTGTAATAAACCCAATCTTTTCTTATAGCATAACACTGCTCACATAAATCTTGGTCTATCAAATTTGAAAGCTTACCATTTGACTTAAGAACATGCATTCCCTTCTCACTCATGTGACCAAGTCTACAGAGCCACATCTTTGCATCTACATTTGAAGTAGATAAAATAGAAGGAGAATCAATAATACAAATAGATAGATAAAGATTACCTACTTTCTTACCACATGCTAATACAAGTTCACCCTTGGAAACTTTCCAAGATTTTGCTATGAGAGTTACCGTGCAACCCTCATCACCCAACTTTCTTGCAGAAATTAGACTCCTCTTCAAGATGGGAACATGCATCACATCCTTCAACACCCATGTGTTCCTCATCTGCAATTTCAGCTGCACTTTCCCTTTGCCAACAATTTGACAAGGCTCACAAACCCCTAAATAAATCTTTCCAAAGTCTCCATGGACATACTCATGGAAAAATACTCTATTTGGGGTTGCATGGAAAGAGGCACCAGAATCTTAAACCCAAGATTCTACTTTATCCAAGGAACATATAAGAGCATCCCATGTAACAATACCTACATCATTTGCTTCTTTATTTCCTTCATGCTGATCTTCTACCAACCAATAATCTTTCTTTACATGCCCTTTCTTTCCACAATTCCATAATTGATAATTCTTGCCATTAAATTTCTCCATTCTCAGTGTACTTTTTTTTGCCATTGCTTTACTCCCACTCAATCAGAAACCTCTGAGAGTGACCTGTAATCAACAAACACTAACCTACTCTAAACTAGGCTCTGATAAACCTTTAACCAGGCTCTGATACCACTTGTCATGATCTAGAACACACAACTCTGATACTAGCTGTCAGGAATCTAGAACACACAGCTCTGATACCACTTGTTAGGATCTTACTCCTTAAGAGCACAATTGAATATCTTTGTATAAGTAACTAAACATGGAATTAAACTAGAAGTAATATGTAACTAGAATTCATAAACATTATAGAATATGAGAGACAATACAATCTTGTATTAACACTCTTCCAGAAAGAAATACAATGAAGAAATCACACTCTTCTCACACCTCTTGGGCATACAGTAATTATCCCTCAATATTTTTCTCTCTCTCAATTACAAACATAATCAACTCAATAACTGAGTTGTTGTTTCCACTAGTCAGTGACAATCAACCCAATGGTTGTTGTTGCCTACTGCCAGTCCACCTGTGACAATCAACTCAACCAGCTACTTTGCCTACAATACCAATACTTGATGTACCACTATATGTTACATATCTCCTTGATCTTGCTACCCCACAGATCTAACTGACCTTATACACACACACCCACATATCTCCTTGATCTTGCACACCCTGCAGATCAATTGACCTTGCTTACCATGTAGATCTCCCTAATCTTGCTACCTGTAGATCAACTAATCTTACACTTGGAAAAACCTTTGTCCTTATCCTTGACAAGTCCTTTTGATCCTTCACTTACAATACAGTCCCATGGGTCTATTAAATAGATCCCAAAACAAACAATAATTAGAAACACAGACTCAAGACTAAAATTAGTCTTTACATGCAAATTGACTATTCGTCAAACTAACTGTTCATCTAACTAACAGTTCTGGAAATGCACAAGTGACCAACATCATTTCCTATCTGTTTGGAGATGATCGATGTCGACTGACTCTTGACTGATGTTGGTAACTTCTAGTCTACTCCTGACCAACGTCGATTGGCCTGACCAACGTCAGTTATTGTGACACTCAGCAACCTCCACATTTGCATCAGTGAAGCTTTTAGATCCACAACTTAATAGAAGGCTCTCAAAGACTCAAAAAAATGAGACATCAAGCTTGGTTCCAGACCAAGCCTCTTTTGGAGTCAAATTCTCAAATGATCTAGGTGGTGTGTGGTTCTAAATGTAGTTCACACAATTAACTACCTATACATAATAGATAAGAGGTAAACCTTATGAATTCATCATGTAGCTAACCATCTCCTTCAAAGTATGATTCTTATATCTTGCTAAGACAATCTATTATGGAGTATGAGTGTTTCTATGCTATTTCACTTTCACATTCAAGAAATAGAATAAGAAACTAAGAAGAAATGGTCTAAGGCTTGTATGTACCTGGATGAAGTCGTGTGCACCGTAATCTAGATGTCGTGAGAACTCCTCTTTGGTTATGGAGGATGACACCTAAAAAGGAAAGAGACTAAGACAAAGAAAGGCGTTAGATGAGGAGATGGTGGGCTACCAAGCGAAAGCTTGATCCCATAAGTACAATGACTTCCTTAAGGGATGTCAACCCACTAATTGATAAAAATAATGTCTGATAAAGAGCAGAGTGATAAAAGACTGAAATGATTAAAGACTAAAATAAAGCAAATGCATACCTGAATGCTGCTATCAGCCTGGTCACAGTCGCTGGCGTCAGTGGTCCTACTGGCATCAATTGGTAAAGGTCTATCGATGTCAGTTAGTCTACCGATGTCGGTTGGGGCGGTGGTCTCTGCGACCAGTGTCGGTTGGGGCAGTAGGCTGTGGTCAGGTCTGTGGTCTGTAGACAAGTCTGATAAGGGGTCTGGATGGGTTTTCATGCTATTTGGATGATCTGAGAGAGTCTAGTTTTGGTTAATGGTCTATGCAGAGGTTTGGGCAGAGTTGTAGGGACAATGGATAGAGTATATGGTTAGACAAAAGATAGAGGCAACAGGGAGATAGAGAAGCAAGGATTCAGGTCTGGTCTAGTTAACAGTCTGGTCTGGGGGGAATATTACTTGAAATCAATAATTGAGAACATAATAAAAACATAGACAAGATACTTACCTGTGGCTTGCAAAAGGAGTGCTGATGGTGCTGTTGCTTATGCTATTGATGAAGGCAGAGTCCCTGCTATTGATGTAGATGGTGTTTGCTATATGGAGGACCTGTGAAAGAGACTGAGAGGTCTGGTGGATACTTGTAGTGAAAAGGTTAGCAGTCGGGTGTCGAGGAGATTGAAAGATTTAAGATTGAAGGATCCAAGAGTCAGATGAAGAGCCAAGGTGAAGGAAGGGATAACAGATGTAGAAAACCGTTATGAAGGCTACCGATGCCGGCAATATCGCTGACGTCAGTCGATAGTTGATCGATGTCAGTGGATGGAAGGCAGGAAAAAGGCTAAAAATAGCCTTTTATCCATTTTCCCAACTTCCAGGTCAGCGGGTCAGGGGAAGAAATGGTCGAAGGTGATTAAAATGGACGAGAGGTTAAAGGGGAGAAGTTGGAATGGGGGTCTAAGAATTAATATTGGCCATGTGGGGAATGAAGGGAATCCAAAGAAGGGTATCCAAGGGTGTTGAGGTGGCAAGGGGAAAGAGAAAAGGAGTTTTGTTAATTTAAAATAGCTAATTATTTCAAATTAACAAGACATGGGTTAGGAGTGGTTAAGTGGACCAAAGGGGACTAAGAGGGGGAGAAAGGACCAAGGGGTAGACACGATTTCGGTGTTTACAATGAGCAATAAAATGCTAGTGAATAATACCATGGGATACCAAAAAATTAGAAAACTCTTGACTTAATTACTACCCTCCTATTATCTACATGAAGCTTCTTGATGCAACTAGAAGATTATTTATCTACCAAAGCCTTAAAGACTTTTAAGTGAGAAAAGACATCACTCTTGTATTTGATAAAATAAACCCAAGTATGCCTCAATAAATAATCAATGAAAGTAAGTGAATACTTAATTTTTTTTTAAATAAGTAGGAAATACCATCAAATCATTGTGCACAAGCTCAAGTGGTGAAGAATCACTCATGGACATACCCTTAGGAAATGGATCTTGGTTTTGTTTCCTTAATACACAACTAGGGAAAAATCCATCAAGACATGAAACTATAGGAAGTCCCTTTGTCATACTATGAGTGATCAATTCCTTCAAATATATGTAATTGAGATGTCCAAATCTCTCATGCCAAAGGTTACTCTCAAAATTTGCATGAGAAACCAAACATGTCCCTAAAGGAGTATAATTAAAACCTTCAAAATAATAGAGTCTAGAACTATGATCAACAACACCCTATGAAATAAGTGTGTGTGGCTATAACAAAGCTTGAACTTTAGCACCATGGTGTCAAAGTCATTATCTTTCTCTAACCATAATGGCAAATCTGATAAATTGAAATCAAATAAATGGTGATGTTTGGAACATATATTACATCATTCATGTAACTACCATCTAGCTATATGTCACCCTTTCCCTTAACATAAATAAAGGAAGAATATCCAACCTCAATGTTAGAAGTATAACTCAAACCAAAAGATATAAAGGACTCCTTAGATTAAGTCATATGGTGTGAAGCACTAGAATCTAGAACCTAATCATTTGAAACATGTGACTGTGATCTCCTGATAACATTAAGTGCTTTCCCTTGATCATGAAATGGAGAAAGAGTGGAGATAAAAATCTTATTTTTCTTAATGACATCCTCTATGTTTTACATTCTCTTAAAACACCTAGAATCTTCATGACCATTCCCCCCACAATAGGAGCATGATATGTTATAATTATTCTTGGATTTGGAAGATTATTTGGGTTTAGATGTGTTGGTGTTGGGCTTAGGTACATTTTGAGATGGAGGAGTGTTCTTCTTCTTAGTCTTTATTTTTCTCTTATTCTTGGGATGTGATTCTACTAATGATTTTTGAGAGGTAGAAGACTCAAGGTGAGACAATTTATATTCCTCCCTAGTAAGTCTCTGACATAACAACTCTAAATCTAGCATTTTGAATGTGACACGTAAGGCATCCATGCTAGAGAAAAAGGTAGAAGTAAAGATTTGGAATAAACCACTCAAATTGGATAAAATCAATTACACACACTCTTCATTTTTATTATATTATCCACTCCCATTCAACTATGCCAACAAATGCTTAAACATAGTGAGGTAGTCTATAATAGAGACAAAGTCAACTAGATTGAGTGAAGCCAGATCCAATTCAAGATGCATGGCTCTCATGTGATCTAATTTACCAAATAAACCCTTTAGATTAGCACAAATTTTGAATGGAATATCATACCCATCCAAATGAAACAACAAACTATCATTCGCATAATTCCATATCAAACCCATACACTCTTCAAACTTACATTTGTGTAATTTTTTTTTCAAACTCTCATGTAAAATGTGGTTGAGTTTCATTCATTAGAGACCATAATCCTTTGTGTTTTATGATTGTTTCCATTCTAGGTCTCCATGTATGTTAACTATGTGTATTCAAAGGCTCAAAATTATCAATACTAGAAGTAGAAGCCATGCTACTAAATCACCAAAGAGCAAAAAGAATGCAAAAGAGTGCAGAAATCGACACTGAGACAACCCCCTAAAATATTGTATTAAGGACCCCCCCAATTTGACATTTTATAAAAGTAGTGAATTTTTATAAATTAATGACACTAATGGATAGATAATTGAAAACCATACACTTTTGAAACAAACATAACTCAAATTAAAGTTACAGTTCAAAAGTTATAGGTTTTATGAATTCCCATAAATGGGTAAAAAATAATTAAAAACACACTAGAAACAAATTTTAGTTACCAAAATGGAATTTAAGGTAAAATTACAACCACTAATTGGAACTATAATTGAACCACATACTTATAAAAACCAACCAAAGTGAAAAAAAACCTTACCGGTGACTGTTATATATGTGTAAGCAAACTGTACTTCCTTTTGAGGCATAAAATACAACTTATAAGAGAAAATAATGAAATAAAAACTATGTTAATAGGAAAAAATAAGTAGATTTATACTATTTTTCACCTTACAAGTGGATTAAAAATTAAAATAGGAGGCCAATTGATAGGTCAATCTTGTATTGATCAGGGAGATATTTTTCAATATAAAGGTTAATTTTAATGTGTTGGCTAAAGAATAGGTTTCCAAACTAGATTCAATGGGTGAAAGTAAATCATACCTCAATTTTTTCCACCATATCCCTAAATTATAGGATTAAGATCTTATATAGTCAATAATCTTCAACATAATGCATAGATCTTCCCTTTAATCAACACCAATGCATTCCTTTGTCATGATTATCCTCCACTCAACAACATGTATAAATTACACAATAAAGAAGAATTTTTTTTTAAACACCAATTCCTTTCCTTTTTTCTCATAGATATAATATAAATCCAACATAGATATCTCATCTAAATTCTAAATTTATAATGCTTCTTTGATGAAGCAAAGGTGTTGAGTTGTGATCAATCCAAGGTAGAAACCTTCTCCTCCATTATGGGATGCCAAATTTTCACTAAGGATGTAGTCTAGATCTATAATGACTAGCTCTAGATATCCTAGATCATACACTTTGCCTCTTTCCTCCAAACCCATGTTGACCTTCTATCCTTTTCAATGCTCCATAAAGGACAAATAGTCTCAACACCTCCTTCAATACTATGTTGTCGAGAAAAAAATGCAGTTTATGAAAAAAAGGTGTAGATCTTGAAAAGAGTGGAGGTTCAGATTTAGCTAAAAATATAATCCTCATTTCAATTCTCCTCACACAACACAATGGAAAATGGAAAATAAAAATGATTTCTTCAAAACTTCAATGCCTCTCTCCAAAGCCATGATCTGAAAGAGGAAGTAACAACTTCTATAATGGAAGTAGAAGAAGTAGAATTATCTAAAAAATTTCAATAATGCCGATGGTTGAAACCCTCAAAATTGTGGTATCATGTTATGAATGGTAAAACAATTCCAAGAAGCCAAAATCTAAAGATTTAGCAACAAGAACATCACACATGAAGCTGTGAATAAATGAGATGCAAAACAAGGCAAGCCAAATGATTATTTAGAATGAGATGCTAGTATAATAGGAACCCCTTGCATAAGTAGGCAAGGCAAAATAAATAACTAGCCTAACTAACCAATGTGAGATAATTATTCACATAGGACAAATTAGGAAAAATATGAAATACCTAGCTATAACTAGCAAACATGATAAATAAATAATCTAACATTTATGGACTAACTTAATAACTTGATATTTGCCTAAGGATGTTTGTTATTTTAAAGATTTTTCTAGCTTCATAGGGTAACCTTGCCAAAACATACTTGATATAGCTTATAAATTATCATGTAGTATTAATGAATTTTCATACTTAGTCATTTTTTTGAAAGTTTCTTTGCAAAGATCTTCATTATATGTCTCTTTTACACTTAGAGTAGTTGTCAAATTTAACTTGGTTAGGTCCCAATATTTGATATTGTTCCACATGTTAGCATCTAAATTTACCATAGAGGATTTTTAAAGCAACTAAGTCTCTTTATTTTTGTGAGTATTCAAGTTCATGATATATGAAAACTTATCTTGATCCCACTCATCTATGGCCTATAGGTAGAGGCATAATTAACAAGGTTCCTGAGCATCTAGATAATCAATATCATGTAACATGACATGATCCTACTCATATGTGACCAATAGGAGTAGGTACATGTACTAAAAATCCCTGAGAATCTAGATAATCAAAATTTTCCCATATGGCATGATCCTAATCATCTATGTCTGACAGGAGTAAGCACATTTATTAAACTTCCTTAAGCATCTAGATAAATGAGATTATGCCAAATGGCATGATCCCACTCATTTATGATATATAAGAGTAGGCACATCTTTAACTTCCCCAAGTATTTTGATAAGCAAGAACCATCCATGTGGTATGATCTTACTCATCCATGGCTTTTTGAGCAAGCTAATTGTTAGTTGGATAGTAAAAACTAAAGACTCTCCAAACAAGTGAGGACTATCCATGTGGAAACATCCTACTCATCTAGAACCTATAAGTATAATCACATACTTCAAAGACATGCGATCACTTGGATAAGCGAGGGTAATCCATGTGGTACCATCCCATTAACTCACTACCTATAGACATAGTAAAATATAATATAAATCACAAAACCTTTAGATTATAAGTATCTAGACATGTGTCAAAATATCATTGAACCATAACCAAAGTCCCAAGGTACATTCTCTAAATATTAGTGACTAAAAAAAATATAAAGATCATGTCACATGCTAGCATATTGATAAATCACTACTAAAAGGGGGCCCAAGTTACAAAATGCATAGATCAATTCCAATGTGTAAATGAGATAAATCCAAGTTTCAATTTGTAAATAACACTTCATGGACAAATAAAATCAAGATTCAATTGCATGATAAACATACATGTGGAAAAGCTAGTGACTTAACAAAGTGATTGAATAACTAGAATCAATAACATTGTGTCACCTATTTACCTCTTAATAAAGCAGATTGAAAACATGTAAGTAGACCTTGAAATGAATATAAATATACATTTGTCATTTTAAGATGACTAGCAATCCAGATCAGTTCTTATTTAAAGGATAAAGGTAAATTCCACATAGGTCCTAATTAAACAAAAAATTGATAAGTGTTATAATTATAAGAAGCTCAACATGGACACTATTTTTGAATTCAACACATAATCTAAAAACACATAAGTGGGCCCTGAAAGCATTATATAGAGACACATGTCATTCTTAAAATGGTTAGATAGTCAAAAACATCAATGAAGTACCACAAAGGCCAATTAAACATGTGCTTCTCACACTCCTTGAACCTAATAATTTGGAAAGGTGTGCTCTTCCAAGATTCATCCATCAACTTGTACAGTTTTGACAATGAGGACAACCTCATTGATTGATCATTGTCAACACATAAAATCTTGCCAAAACTATTAAGAGGTGGTCCACATTGAACATTGTCTTGATGCTCCCTTAGTGGCCCATGGGATTATATTCTATCTTATCTATTTTGGAATGAATAAGATTATAACATAATGTTATTTTACCATTTTAGGCCATGATGGCCAAGAGTGGGATCTCATGGCTCTTAAAGGAAGGACCCATCTCTCTCTTCTAAATATGATGCTTTGTAATATTATAAAAGGGTCTACTCTATTTGTAAATAAAAATTTTCTGATTAATGTTAAATTGATTTTTATATGTAATTGCATCTAGTTATCTTTAAGGTATTCTACTTTATTTCTACTTTAATGGATTAACACTAATATTAGAGGACTATAATTTGTGTTTTTATATAAATTTCATGTATATATTAGCATGTGCTTCTTGCTATTTTAGTTAAGTCATTTAATCTTTTTCATTTTATGTGAAGTCTTTAAGGATTTGTGTAATTAAATATAAACTTGTTTACAGTTTATTCATTAAAGGAGTCTTAAAATAAAGATTTTACCCTTTCTCCTCAGACTCTCCCTATGTGACTAGATCCTGAGCCATTATGAAAATTAGCATACAATGGTGCTAGTATAGCTGAGAACATTTTATTCCTAGAATCATTTATTTTGGAGATTTATTCAGAGGGATTTATTTCTACCTTTCCCTCTCTCTTTTGATGTTTATTTTTGAACAAGTGATTTTTCCCTTTATTTATAAATTGTGAAGTGAAGCAAAGTAGAGCTCTAGATTTTAGTGTGTTATAATTGGTTTATCTAGAGGTGCATAAATTTTCTAGGCCAATAATAAAAATAGTATTGGACTTTTGGTGTTAGCATTACATCTCTTAGAGATACATTCCAAGTATGATATTTAATGGATTACAATACCTATAGCTCATGCCCTATATTATCTCAACAACAATCCTAAAATGAGAGGATGCAAGTCCCCTAATTATTCCTTAGACTCAATTAGTGAATTTAACCTAGAGGTGGATGTTAGACCCATAAACACATCTTATACTCAATCATGTAAGGAAGAAAAAATGTGGATATCTTATAAAAAACATTCAGAAATGTTGAACATGTTCATAGATATAGTTACCTTGATAATATAAATAGTTTGGTCACATGCTCTACCTACAACCTAGAAAAAATTACCATAATTTCACATTGTGTTTATATAACATTAACCTAACATGATGTTGGTTAATTCAACATAATAATAATATAGTTTAAAATATTTATTTGTAGGAATAACCAAACCATTAAATACTTTGTAATTGGTTTAGTTTCTATTAGTTCATCACTAAAAACAAATCAGATACAAAAGGGTCTCACTACCTTGGAAAATACATGTGATGCAATACTCTTAAAATGTTCAACATACATAGTCACGTAGACATTACCAGTGAAATGTTTAGAAATACTTTATTCAAGCACATTCAGTCATTGATGACATCTCAGACTTCTTATATGGCTTACTAAAAATATTTTTATGACATCGCACTCTTATATTTTTACCATCATGATTTTTACAAAGATGTAATGTTCTATTTATACTACCATTCTCTCACCTCAACAAACAACAAAATTTAGAAATAGCCATATTTTTTTTCCCTACAGATCATAATACTAGTGTTCATTTTTTTAATGATAAATAAGTCAATATATGAACCTAGAAGTACATAGTTCATCATAATTTCTTATACATGGAAATCTAAAGTGTTACAACAAAATCAACAAACTCATTCTTGGACTTCCCTAGTGTAAATTATGGTCACATTATTTACATAATTTCATATATTATGAACAACTAGGTGATCCACTTCATGCATAGATGATTTCCTAATCACTTATCATAAATCATCAAAAAAGAACAAATATAAATATTTCACTTTTCAAGTTGGTTCTCTCATCAATAAAAAGATTATTCTCAACATGGAAGTGATATGAAAAGACATGGAAGAAACACACAATACTTCATAACTCTTTATACAATTTTTTTCATTTCCCAATATTTTCAATATGCCCCTCATGATATCATAATATGAGGAAGTATTCATGATAACATGCATTACTACCCATCAAGGTGCTACAAAGCATTACGAAGATATTATGTAAATCACAATAACATCCACAGTCCCCAAATAAATACAAGCATTACACCACATAGTTTTTAATGCAAATTAAGACCATCATCAAATTCATCTATTGTATTACTATATTTAGTATTTTCTTTAATTTTAGAAATATCCTCAACTTTTTTAGTAGTTTCTTTCATCTCTACATATGGAGAGATTTTCAAAATGTAAACATTTTCTCCTTAACTTTTGGTAGTCTATTATTTTAATACATAAAGATTTTAGTTGTTTAGAGTGCTTGGTTTTTTAATGTAGGAGCATCCAGGGAACATAATTTATCTTTCATCATTTTAATGACTATCATTTTTTTGAGAACTCAAGTGCACCTAGTCAAGAGTAACATCATAAAAGTTTAGGGATAATTCACATGTGCAAGTCTTAAGGAATTAGCACACAAAGACAAATAAAAGAGTCATGCATTAGACCAAAGGTGCACATGCAAGACTAGACTTTAGACCTAAAATATGTAGGAAGGGCCAAACTACTAGAAGAGACAAACGTTTGACCAGGAAGCCAAGCAGTCCTAATTTTCAAGCTTGAATTAGACCTATAGGCAAGAACAAAAATAAATGTGGTTAGCATGTTAGTTGTATTCCTAGCAGTAAAATCAAATTTAAATATTAAAATGTCAATATTATTAATTAGGTAGCTAGCTTAGTTGGTCGGAAGAGGATATTCAAGACCTTTCCAAGAGGTTTATAAATAGATGTTTAAGGGAATCATTCTAAAACTTTACAAAAGACAAGTAGATTGTCAAATTTGAAAACCAACTAAAATAGTGAATTAAAGAATGGAGTAGAGAAGAAAAGGCCAAAAAGAAGAAGAGAGAGTGTGAGGGCCTTGTAAATAAATTATGAGTTGAAATTCATAGGCTCAATTTGTTAAGGGTATTTCCATTATAATTGAGCTTAGGGTTAACTCTTGTATTATACATCTCAATGAACTATGTTTGAAATAATGAATTAAACTATTAGTAATTTCTTGTTATTATAAGTGTTTATGTGTGAGTGTGGATATGAGATACTTTAGCTTGTGTGGATTGACTTATTTTCACTAGGAAATTGATTTTTGACTACATTAATTGGTATTAAAGCATAAGATTTCAAATGCTATTAAGTGAAGAAGGGATTGCATTCATAGGATTGTAAGTAGAAGACTTACAAAAATAGTGCATAAATTGAGAAGGAAGGATGTTACTAAGAAGAACTGATAAAAGAGGGGCCATAGATAACAGAATAAAAATCCACCTAGAGGAAGTCTTGAATGAGTTACATGTTGTATGTGCACAATTAAATGTTGTCAAAGAAGATCGATGATGAGGGTTCATTCCAAGGAATGATGAGAGTGATGATGAAGGAGAAATAATTATGCCATAGGAGCTATAGACATTATAGGTGGAGGTGGAGAGGATGTTGAGGAGAAAAATGAAGCAAGTGAAGAGAAGATATTGAGGGACATAATACACATTGGAAAGGGTGCAAAGATAAACTTACCTTGTTTTTTAAGAAGTTTGAACCCATAAGAATTGGTTGATCAGATCATTAACATAGAAGAATATTTTGAGTGCAAGGACATTATTGACCCTAAGTGTGTCAAGATGGTGATTTTTTTGAAGGGCATGAATTGTTTTGGTATAAATAAGTCTAGAGTGATTTAATCAAAAAACGGAAGGCCAAGATAATGAATGAAGATAAGATGGTTATTAAACTAAAGGTAAAGTTCCTATTGGGAGACTATCATATGAAATTATTTATAAAACTCTAGAATATCAGATAGAAGTAGATGATAATGAAGGAATACACTAAATAATTATATAAGATTACCATCCAGTCTAGACACCATGAAGTAGATAATGAGAGAGTCATGTGATATCTCAATAGATTGTGCCTTGGGATGCAAGAGAAGTTAATTTTTATTTATATTAAAAATATCAAAGAAGCCTACTAGTTATCATAAATTTGACTCAATAGTGTGTGAGGAAAAGGAAGATACACATGAGAGGGAATATGAAGTGTTGAAATAAACTAGTTAAGGTAAGGCACATAATTTGCTTTGATGAGTGATGCACCTAGTCAAGATCAAAGTGGTACATGGGGGTTTGAGAAAGGAAGTGTGCATGAATGAGGTGGATTTTATCAATCCAAAAGAAGTGGTAGATTTGATAGAATAGGGAGAAAAATATTCCCATGACTATGTTTTATGTGTATACAACTGGGGCACATGGCCTTTGAATATTCACAAGCACAAAGGGGAATAGGAGGATGCATGCAAGCATGCATGTCACAAATGAAGATGAATAATTTATAAGATTCATGGAGCATTTGAAAGAGCTTGAGCATGGAAATGCATTGATGTTTAAGATTTTTTTTTAAATCCACCAAAATAATATAAGGAATAAGTAAAAAGGAAAAATATTTTCAAAACTACATGTAAATTAGGTGGCAAGTACTACAAGATGATAGTGGACAGTGGCAGCACAAAAATTTAGTTTCCACAAAAATGGTTGAGAAGTTGGGGTTGAATAAGGTGGCACATCCAAACCCATAAAATTTTTCATGATTTTAGAAGAGTCATCAAGTGCTAGTCAATGAACAATGCTTGGTGAAGTTCCAAATAGGTGCATATCAAAATGAGGTGTGGTGTGATGTTATGTTGATGGATTTTGTTGGTGTAGGATTTTTCCCACCATGTGGTTTTACTTACATGGTCTAATTAGCTTTATTATATATTTAATATATGTCAATGGGGAAGATAATACCGTAGTCATGAGGATGCAAGGACATGTCTAGCTTCCACCTATATATGTACCTTTCCTAAATTTATTTGTCTAATTAATCTAGAACAAACCAAGAATATTATTGCATTTGAATGATTTTGTACATTGTAAAGTTTCTTCCTCTCATGTGTTCATGATTTCACTACTCCATACAGGTTCATCTTCATGCATTTGAATCCTATCTATTTATTGATCCTAAAGTGTGGCCCACTTTGACATGATATCAAAGTGGTGCTAGTAGAGAAATGCCATCGATTCTATTCTGATCTCACTGAAATTATATCTCTATTTTGGTGTTATTCATGATTTCAATTTTCAAGGGTTTGATGAGGTTTCTAGAAAATCCATGAAAATTTATATAATGAGTGTCTTCAAACAAAAAATAAATAGCATAATTAGATTTATAAGGTTCTAAAACCTTAGGATAAACTATAAACATGACCTAATTTCATGACATGCCATTTATTTACTATTTTAGAGGGTTTGATGGTAATTTTTTAGATTTCATGCATATTCACATCATCTTGTGGTTGAAGAACAATTTGTTTTTGTGTTTTACTAGGTTTTTCCAAAAACCTAATTAGTCTTTATTAATTTTAGAGGAAGACATATGAGGTTTTGTGTGCAGGTTTGGCCTTTTGGCAAATTCTACTGTTTCTATTTGGTAATTATTTAACCTACTTGATCTTCCCTATGGATGCATCTAGCTGACCTCTGGTTTACTATACCCAACCAATATTTGGTTTACACCCATCCTCACCTTTAGCCTCTAGTCATATAGAAATTAAGTTCTTGGTCATAACCAACCCAAGGGGGCTTAAGTTTTCAATGAAAAGTTGATTCAAGTTTTTCTCAAACCTAAACTTTTCATTTTTAAAGATTTTTTTTTTAAATTTCAAAGTCACATAATTTTCAACCTATAGCTCATTTTTTAGGTGCATTGTTTTTTGAAAGTGTAATTATTTTGAGATCTACACATTTATGCTATTCTTGATCCTTGTAAAATTGAATCTATATAGTTTTAGGTGGGTTAAATTTCTTTTTATTTTTTCATACTTGTGTTGCCTTTATATATGTGTTGATTATCGATATACTTAAATGTGTTGATTGTGTAGACACTCAAATATAAAGTGACAACCTATGTAATATCATGGAAAATTTTGTAACTATTACACAAATTATTCATTTGGAGTCATCTTTGATTGAGTCTAACATCTATCACATTGAGAGTTCATTGTTAGTTATGGTCATTTAGACTCACCTATCTCCACTTGAGATATATCAGATGAGGATAATTGATTCTACTCTAGTGGTTCTTCTTGGAAATACCAAATATGCTTCATGGCAGATGTACATGGAATACTTGCTCACAAGACTTGACCTTATTCTATTTGTATATCGAAATATTCCTATTCCCACTGACCCTTTTCAATATAATGATTGGGCTAACTGTTATGACTATGTCTATGGTCACTTATTAATGCATGTGTCATGGGTTCTATACTTTCATGTGGATCACATAGGGTGTCCCTACACTATTTGGAGTACTCTTCAGACTCTTTTCAAAGATCCTACTAAGATTTATATCACTCTTAATTCTATTTCTTTTGATGACATGTTCTTTATGGATAATTCTCTTCCTTCTATTGAGCCACCATTAGTGGATGAGTTTTTACCAGACCTTAGTTATTCTTTTGTAGAGTCTACATCAGTTCTATTAAATAATATTACTCTTTCATTTCCATCACATATTTTTTATTTAGAGGATGATCCCATCTTAATTTATAGTGAGATTACACCTATTGATAGAATAAATGACTCATTTTTTCTTGTGGATACTCATTCTATAGATCCATGTGCTTTATTTGAAGTATCTTCTTCAATTTCAAGAGGTTTTGAGCCATACTCCACACTTCACATGGACATATTTATAATAAATGTTCCATGCCATTCTTTTGACATGTTCTCTTCAGTGGTATTAAACTTAGTTCTTCTGCATGATTTTGCTAGACCTATGCCACACTTTAGTTTTAGACCATACTCAAATATATTCATATTACTGCCTTCATCTTCCATTATGGAATGGGATTAATTTAAATACAAACATCATGTGGAAGAAACATTATTTAATGTAAATGGAACTTCTTTAGTCTTTAGGTTGAGGAATCATAAATTACCTTGTCATTTTATGAGTTCTACTGCAGATAAATTAAACATATTCTATGGTGACTTATTTGTTATCTATTTTATACTATACTTGTGTACCTATTAGCCAATTTTGGCCCACATAGCAAGATTCTTCTTGGATAGAGAAGCCGAGTAGAGTTTTTGACCCACAAATGATTAAAAGATGGAAAAAGTAAGCTTTAAAGATCTAGACCATCTCAAATGTCATGAATAAATGGATTGGTAAGATTGATTACACATTTAATAAATGTACCTAAGAAATTCTCTCTGGCTAAAAGATTGCATGGACATATAGTTAGTCATGCCTAAATCATGCTCTAAAATTTTTTATTGATGATATTGGTATCTCAAGATCTAAGTCCTCAAATTTGAATAGGAAAAATGAAACGTTCACGAGGACATCAAGTTAAAGCTTAAGAAATTAACAATTAGGATTTAAAAATATCTAACAAGTAAGATGTGCATGCAAACATAAAATTTGAGCCTTATGAGATAGCTATTTAAATTTAAATGTTCAAGAAGATCAATGGTGCATATTTGATCTTGCATTTAAGATCAATGGTGCATGGAAATTGACAAGTTAGTGGGCTTAAATAGATCTATAGTGCATGTTTAATTGTGTGATCAAAGATTAATGGTAAGTGGTGGGTCAAAAAGTTAGTAGATATTAAAAAAATGAATGGGTGAAAAGTGTCTTAAGTGCATTAAACTAGCAAAAGATCTATGGAATGCATTTATTCTTATAGATAAAGATCAACGATGTGCAAGAAAGTAGATCAAATGGTGCATTCAATCACAAGGAAGCTGATCGATGGCAAGTGAGAGCTCAATGAGTCAGTGGATCAAGTAGATCCAATGGATCATGCTAGAACATGTAGATTCAAGATCAATAGATGTACTTATAATAATAAAGCTAAGAGACTTTAATGAAGAATAATTATGACCTAGGTCAAAATAGAAGTAAGTCTTGCAAGGATCATCCCATCATCATTAGAGCTCAGTTAAACACCATCAAGTAAACACACCCATACAATCAAGGTTATTAATGGTGAATCTCTATTGACATTTAATATTAGAGGCATGATAGGTTTGTTTAAACCTAGTATAGTTCAAAACAAGCTATGTATCCTGTGGATCTGCATTGATATAATGACTATATGAAAACTAATAAATTAGATTGGTTTTCTATCTATAGTAAGCCCTATGATTAGATATTGAAATGGGGTAGATATGTGATTATGAAAAAGTGTCTTGTGTATCAACATGACCATTTCCTTGATAAAGTAGGTACTTACCACCATTTAAAGTAGACATGGTAATGGCTTTGTCAAGCCAAAGGATATAAGGACCTTGCCCTCTTAATGAAGCAAGTGAAGATGGCATGAAAGATAAAAAAGAGATTTGGTGGTTGGAGAATAATTTAGAGCATTGATTTTATTCATAACCATAAATATATTTTATCCAATAGACTTAATCATGACTCATCATTCAAAACAAACCCTTATCTTCTAGTGGATCTCTCAACTAATGAGAAGAACTTGAAGACTAATTGGAGAAAATGGAGGTTAACTTATTGATGAAGGGCTAGTCTAGATTGGATTAAGTATGGTGGAACATTCACTAAAAGGTGGAAGATCATTGATTATTCTTGGTTAACATGATCCCTCTTCTTGCTTCCCCTCTCTCTCATCCCATTTTTCTATAAATACAAACCTCTAAGCATTGAGATGGATCCCTCTCTTGGGCATGACTAGATTATATCAAGATTGAGATTTTTAACCTCTTGAGCTAAATAGATGACTATTTTAGATTTCATTATTTTGGTATAGTGTGTTAATGTTAGTTTGATTTGAATATGTGTTAGAAATATCTCCCTTTTCAAGTCCTGATCTCACTTAGCTACTAGTTTATCTTGTTATGCAGGTCATGCTTAGTGTTTTCATTTGATTGAAGCTAACATATGCATACATTGAATAGTTAGTGACTTGAATTAGGCCTCTCCATCACTTTCCTCATGTTTTTATCACTTGGTAAACTTCTACATTAAATATTGATGCATAATAGACATTTGGAGTTATAGATTTAGTCTTTTACTTGTCTCATTAGTGTTTATAGAAGTTCAAATAGAGTGGATAAGTAATCAATTTAGGTACATCACCAAAATTAGATTAGATTTCACTTTTATTTATCTTTTTCTTCTTTTTCACCCTAGTAATTGGTAGGTTGTAGTATGAATGAGCTAAGTGATACATCATAAGAGATAGCCTCATTAAAAATCCTAGAGGTCTGACCTAAGATTAGGTAACCCACATCCTAGGGTAATTTATATGTTGGACTATATTTGGGTAGAGGACTTGAAAAATCCTTTATTTAGCTAGGGTGCAATCTAGGCCTCCAAAAATTATGTCATGCCTAATGGGACATACTACATTATTCACTAGTGAAGAGTTTTGATGTTCTCTTCATCCAATCAACCTTTAGAGGCAAGTGTTCAAAAATAAAGTGACTCTGAGTATCTATCAGCTAGTTTAAGTAGCCTAAGTGCCTAATCATAATAATTTGGTATGTACAATCAAGCATCTTTTGATCAAAATGATTATTATCTACCTCAATATCATAATTATCAAGCAAATAATGTTTATGTATTCACCCAAGTGGCCCTTAAAATAGTCTTTTCCCTCCTCCCACCCTTGCATATGACCAAGGTCAGCCTCATTTGCATTTAAATCAGTCCTCTAATTCCCCTTGTCAATACTAGGCTTATCTTGTTACATCCTTGTTAGGAGTAAAGCAAGCATTATCAGTTTATATGAAGTTGATAAGGGAAATTGGTAATGGTTTAGAGTTTTCTCCAGTCATTCCTATCCATGTTATACAAGAGGCAAAGAGTGATCTTCAATTTTTCAATAATAGATGGTTAGTTTGTGAGGGTGAATAATGGTCATCTTATAAAAATGAGGACATATCAATGATTAAAAGCATAGTCCTAAATGTAGACAATGTGTTGATATCTTATGAAGAGAAATACACTCATTTAGATCATTATTATGTGTTCTCTCCCCTCCAAGAACCTCAAGCTCAACTTTCAAGAGTTTCTAATCATCCCCCTAGTCAACCTTGTCAAAATCCATCCTTGTCAAAAGTCAGATAGGAAATATTGAACCAAGGGAGAAAAATCATGAAAATAAATGAGGGGGTTAATCTTGGACAATAATTCCCCATTCATGCCATGGAGTGGATAAGGATATTCTTTCATGAGTTTTGGAATGTGTGAGCATCCATTGAAGAAGTTGACTATGCACATGTTAAAAAGCAAGAGATGAAAAGGTGGGTATTATCCATTGAAAAAGTATTTGAGTAGTGGTAGAAAGAGTATGTTAAACCTGAACCAATCAATTTTTCCTCTCCTACCCCTACACCCATTCCCACTCAAGATAATGAATCCATTCCATCATGGATTTTCTCTAGCACATTCAACCCTAGATATGTCATGCCCTCACTTGTGAGGCCACTCTCTCATATAACCATCCAAAAGGAAGAAAAAGTGTCCTTTCCATACTTATTTCCATCATGAAAATTAGTTCATAAGAACATAAATAAGGAGGTGTTGGTTGTGGAGGTCTAAGCACCAGTTTTAGAGCTATCGAAGAAGCCATTCAAAGTCCCTAGTTGGAAAAATACTCTCTTAAACTATAAGAAAGGTGAACTTATTTACCATCCCACCATATCCATTTTGGGAAAAGAGATTATTTTATAAAGGATAGAGGAGAATATTGTAGTCATAGGTGATCTTGAAGAGGACAATTCAAGTGTCTATGATAAGGAGATCATGATAGGTATCCCACTTAATTTTAAGGGGGAAGATTTATGTTTAGACTAGCCTTCTTGGTATGGCTTTAACACTAATGAAGTGGATCCTGATGAGGATAATCCTCAAGTTAAAAATAGAGCAAACCTTAAATGTACTATTATAGGTCCATTCTACATAGATGAAGAAGAGGATCAGAACTAGGAACTAGAGGTTGGTTCACTTTAAGATGAGTTGTCAAATGAAGGTAGCCCTAATAGTTTAGAACAAAAGGAAAGTAGATCAGAACTTTAGAAGATAAGTGTGATGTTTTTGACCCTAGATGGTCAAATCATTCCTCATTTGAAGTTGAAGAATAAGATGAAACATTGAGTGATGTTGGTGAAGAAGACATCTCAAGTGCTCAAGTGATGTAGTTTGATGAACATACCAGTGAAGAGCTTTATAGCCATGATGAGTTATACCTTGCTTACAAGGATGAACCTCCCTTATCTTTAGATGAAGAAGACCAATCTAGATACTATAGATTGAGTCTTGGTAAGCTTGAGATAGAAATCCTTTCTAATGACTAAGAGGATTCTACCTTCTAAGATGAACTTGAAGTTTTTTGTTTAAGTTTAGATGACACACCTATGCCTTTAGGTAAACAAGTCCAAGAAGTAAATGATAAAAATGTGCATATTGAAAAAAATGATCTTAATGAGTCATCAAAGGTTATAATTTCAACTCTAGTCACATTGGAGGACTTATTTGAAATCTTGGGAGTAGGCTATGTTCCTATCCATGGAGACTATGATCTGATTGTGCCTAAGGAACACAATAGTGGGGTATTATAATGTAGGAACCAAGTAAAATTTGACAACTAAATGTTTGTATTGATAAGAGGATGTCCTATTAGGTATCTATCTCGATTAGAAGTTCATAAGGAAGAGCCATCCTATGTTATGCTTCATTTAGAGCACAAAACTGAGTAATCAAATGAGAAGGTTGTAGGTTCTCCTATAGTATATTTTAGAGCAATCCTTGAAGAAATGGACCAGTATGTCTATATTAGAGACATGTTTGTCTCATTTTATCCACTTGAGAGCATGCCAAAGGAGACAACAATGAAGCATCTTATCCATTCTATCATGAGCTCTCCAAAATAAGTTATTTTTCATCCTTGTCCATTAGAAGTGAGTGATGTTTAAAATTTCCCATTTGACCTAGGAATGAAACATTTTTAAGATGCAACCTTGTAGATATTAGAGTAGATTTCATGCTTTTATGTAAGTGCCTAAGTGCACATTTATTTGGTATTTTTGTTTTTTTTCTTTCCTCCAAAAACCTATATGCTCTTGAATTTATTTGTTTTTTTGTTTTTATCCTTATTTCTTCAAGAGGAGTTATCCAAGGGTTGGTAGCCAATTTTATCTTTGGATCAATATGTTAAATTAGAGTAGAGACTCCATGTCCAATAGACTAGATAAGGAAACTAGTCTGGGTTCTCAAGCATAACAGGCATGCTTCCTAATGAGTTGCCAAAGATGTTGGCCAATTTTAGCCCACATAAAAAGATTCTACCTAGATAGAGAAGTTGTTAATATTTATTGACCCATAAATGATCAAAAGATGACAAAATCAAGCTTTGAAGAGCTAGACTATCTCAAACATCATGAAAAAATAGATTGGTCAGCTTGATTTCACATTTGATAAATATACTTGGGAAATCCTTTTAGGCTAAAAGATTGTAGGGACATGAATTTATTCATGCATAAATCATGCACTACAAATTTAATATCTTGATGAGCTTTCTATCTCAAGACCTAAGTCAACAAAGTTGAACAGGTCAAATGAAACAAACATGGGGACATCAAGTTAAAGCTATAATAATTAACCATTAGGATTTAAAAAAATTTAAAAATTAATACATGTGCATAGATGTCAAATTTGAGCCTCATGAAATATCCATTTTAATTAAAATGTTCAAGTTGATCAATTATGAATGTTTGATTGTGTATTAAAGATCAATAGTGCATGGTGACTGATAAGTCAGTGGGCCCAGATAGATATATGGTGTGTGTTTAATCATGTGATTGAATATCAATAGTGAGAAATGGGTAAAAAGGTTAGTGGATACTAAAAGAGAATGCATGGGTGATATGTGTCTTAAGCATATTAAACTAGAAAAATATATATGGCTTGCATTCATTTGTATTGAGAAAGATTAATGATGAATGAGAAAGTAGACCTAACGGTGTGAGTTTAATCATGAAGAATTTGATCAATGAAAAACAAAATGTCAATGAGTCAGTGGATCAAGTAGATCCAATAGAGTGCATTAGACCATATATATGCAAGATCAACGGTTGACATTAAAATTCAAAAGCTAAGGGACTTCAATGAAGAATAATTGTGACCTAGGTTGAAATAGAAGCAAGTCCTGCAAGGATCATCCCATTACCATTAGATCTTGGTCGAAAACCATCAAGAAAACTTAGCCATATAGTTAAGGTTTTTAATGGTGAAGCTCTATTTCCATTAAATATTAGAGGCATGATAGTTTTGTTTAAACCTAGTATACTCCAGAATAAGCTATGCAACTAGCATATCTACATTGATATAACAACTATATAAAAACCAATAAATTAGATTGTTTTTATATCTATAGTAAGACCTATGATTAGATATTGAAATGGGGAAAATGTGTGATTTTGGAAAAGTGTCTTGTCTATCAAAATGGATGTTTACTCAACAAAGTAGGTACTTATTGCTACTCAAAGCAGACATGGTGATGGCTTTGTTAAGTCTAAGGATATAAGGACCTTACCCTCTTAATGAATAAAGTGGAGATGGCATGGAGGATTAAAACAAATAGAGCTAGTGGTTGGATAAGTAGTTGGAGAATTGATATTGTTTAGAACCATAAATATATTTTCTCTAATAGACTTAGTCATGACTCATCATGCAAAAAAAACACTTGTCTTCTAGTGGATCTCTCAACCAAAGAGAAGAACTTGAAAATTAATTGGAGTAAATGTAGGTTAACTTATTGATGAAGGGATAGTCCAGATTGGATTAAGTATGGTGGAACATTCATTGAAAGGTGGAATATCAATGATTTTTCTTGGTTAACATGCTCCCTCTTATCCCTTCCCCTCTCTCTCTCATCTCACTCTATTATAAATATAGGCTTTTAAGCCTTGAAATGGATCCCTCTCATGGACATAACTAGACTCTACCAAGATTGAGATTTGTAACCTCTTGAGATGAATAAATGACTATTTTAGATTTCATTGTTATGGTATAGTGTGTTAATGTTAGTTTGATTTGCATATTTGGTAAAAATATCTCCCTTGTCAAATTATAATATCACCTAGCTACTAGTTTATCTTATTATGCAAGTCATGTTTAGTGTTTAATATCATTTGATTAAAGCTAGAATGTGGATACATTGACTAGTTAGTACCTTGAATTGGGCATATCCATCACTTCCCTCAGGTTTTGATCACTTGGTAAACCTCTACATGAAATATTGATGCATAACAGAGATTTAGAGTTATATATTTAATCTTTTACTTGTCTTATTAATGTTTTTAGAAGTTTATATAGAGTGGATGAGAAATTAATTTAGGTGAATCACCAATATTAGCTTATATTTCCCTTTTAGTTATCTTTCTCTCCCCTTTCACCTTAGCAATTGGTAGGTTTTAGTGAAAATGAGATAAGTGATACATTAGAGGAGCTAGCCTTGTTAAAAATCCTACAGGTCTCACCCAAGATTAGGTAACCCAAAGCCTAGGGTCATTTTCATGTTGGACTAGATTTGGGTAGCGGACCTAAACAATCCTTTTCGTGGCTAGGGTGTAATCTAGGCCTCCAATAGTACCTCATTAGGCATTTGTGCTAGGACCCAATTATTCTACCCACCTAAGCTACACTTAAGAGGAGGTGTTGGTGTAGGCTTTTTTCCACAATGTGATTTTACTTACATAGTCTAGTTCACTTGTACTTAGGTGTTTAATAAAGGTCATTTGGGAGGATAATCCCACATTCATGAGGATATGAGGACATGTCTGTCTTTCACATGTATATGTACCTTTCTTAAATCTATTTGGATAATTAATCTATAACCAACTAGGAATGACATTCTATTTGAATGCTTTTACACATTGTGAAGTTTCTTCCTCTCATGTGTTTATGATTTCACTACTCTATATAGGTTCACCTTCATGCATTTAATAGTATCCTATTATTGATCCTTGAGTGTGGCCCACTCTGACATATGTTTGAAATGTAATTTTGGGAATACATTAGTAGTTTAACTGCAAGGCAATACATGATGGGTTAAAAATTGTTTATCACATGGAAAAGGATGGAAAAAAGTATATCTTGAGCCCTTTGAAGGATGAGGAAGAAGGGGGTTAAAATAATGGGTGCTCCAGAGTACTGATGGTTTTAGGAAAATATTTATTAAGAGAAGTGTACAAAGAGGAACGATATACATTCATACCAAAAATGCTTCATAATGATAGTGCGGGGGCCAAAAAGGAGATGGGGAAGACACTTCTACATGAAGTAAAGGAGTTGATGGAAGAAGTAATTGACATCATCTCAAGTGACTTGCTAGAAAATTTAACACTAGTGAGAAACATTATTCACCACATGGATCTAATTTTAGGAGTAAGCTTTCCTAAAAAAGTTGTGCATAGGATGATGCCCATGTAGAATGATGCCCATGTAACAAAAAGTGCATCAATAACTAAAGAAAGGGGTTATAAGAGAAATATTGAGCCCATGCACAATATATATGGTGATAGAACTAAAGAAGGGTGGATAATGGCACATGTGCATAAATTTGTGTACTATAAACAAGATTACTATAAAGTACATATTCCCATTGCCACACATAGATAATATGATGGATTACTTGAGTGGCACAAAATATTTACCAAGATTGACTTGAAGAGTGAATATCACCATATTAAGATCTACGAGGGAGATGAATGGAAAAAGACATTTAATATGAAATATGGATTGTATGAGTGGTTGGTGATGATATTCAAATTAAATAATGTGCCTAGCATGTTCCTGAGGTTGATGAATGAGGTTTTCAAACTATTCTTATAGAACTACATCATCATGTAGTTATATGAAATTTTGGTTTTTATCAAGACTAAGGAGGAACATGTGGTGCACTTGATAAATGTGTTAGAAAAATTTCACATGGAAAAGCTATTCATTAAAGTGAATAAAGGTATCTTTATTAAAGAATAATTAGTGCATTTAATATTTTCATATCCAAAGAAAGATTGAAGATGTACCCTAAGAGGTGCATGTGATATTAGAGTGGCCATCATGCCAAAGTGTTTTTAAGGGATGAAGATTTTATGTCTTAGAAATCTTATATAGGAAGTTCATAAGAAATTTCAATGAAATATGCACAAAAATCATAAAAACATTTCATGAGGATCAAAATATGTTTGTTTATACTAAGGAGGTGGAACATAACTTATAATAGATAAAGAATAAGTTAATTAATTAGTTGAAGTTGGATATAATAGACTTTAAAAAAGTATTTCAAGTTGATTGTGATGTAATTGGTGAAATAATAAGTTCAATATGACGCCAAAGTGGAGACCCATAGCTTATTTTTTTGAAAAGTTGAATGATGTGAAGCTCAAATATTTGGTCCATGACCATGAGTTATATGCCATAATAAAAACACTAAAGAAGTGGAGGCATTACCTATTTATAAAATAATTTGTACTATATTTTGACCACTAGGAAATATAGTTCATTAATATTCAAGAAAAGTTGAACCAAAGGCATATGAAGTGGGTTGAATATCTACAAAGTTATACCTTTGTATTGAAACAAAAGAGTGGGATATTAAATAAGGTCATTGATACAATGAGTTGAATGTGTTGATGATGGAAGATATGAGGACCAAAAAGTATTAGTGTTTGGTTATATGAATGAGTTATATGTAGAAGATGAATATTTATAAAATGCATGGAGAGATTTTGTGAATCCAACAAGTATAGATTGAACTCCATGATTGGATTATGTAATACAAGATGGGATGCTTTTTAAGGCCACAAAATTATGTATACCCTAAGGATTGATGTGAAAAAACTTGATCAAGGAAAATTATAGTGGAGGATTGGCTGAGCACTTTAGAGGATACAAGACACTTGCACTACTGGTCAAGGTATACTACTGGCCAAGGATGAACATGGATATACGTGTATATGTATGGAAGTGTAGGATTTTTTAGCTAGTGAAGGAAAGAAGAAAAATAATGGTTTATAATAACCCTTAAAAATTTTAGATAGGCCATTGAGAGACATTAACATTGATTTTATGCTTGGGTTGCCCAAAACATAGAGAGGCAATGATTCAATTTTTGTCATGGTGGATTAATTTTCCAAGATTGCACATTTATTTTGTTGACAAAGACTAGTGACCCAACTAATGTTAATTGTTTATTATAAAAAAAGGTTGTAAAGTTGAAAAAAATATTAAAAAATATACTTTTGAATAGGGACACCATGTTTATCAACCATTTCTGGTGCACACTATGGAAGAAGTTGGTGTTTAAGCCTAAATTTTAAAATGGTGGGGATAGGGTTAAGAATATAGAAATAGTTCAAGCATAAGGGTGATAAAATAATAGATAAAAAGACAATTAATAGAAAAATCAAATAAATAATATTCTAAATTTATACAATTAAGATTGCTAAAAATAGTAAAGTATAACTATTGAAAGATATTGTAATAAATAAGAAATAATTGTACTTGGTTTAAAGTGTGTAGGTAGATATGGACTAGAAATAAGTGTAAAATATGTAGGATATATTATTTAATAGTCATAAAATATTGGAAATTGAAATTTTGTGGATGTATACACTACCATCATATTTAAACACTACCATCAACACTAGTGTCTAACTATGACATAGTCATCATGTATAAAATAATGACTAGATCTAAATGTTGTTAAGTTGTGGAGCTAAAAGCTTCACTATTATGCAAATGGTGGAGGTTGCTGAGTGTCAAAGTAACTGATGTCAGTCAGGCCAACCGACATCAGTCATGTTTAGTGTACACAGTAACTGACATCAGTTAGGGATCGGCCGACATCGGTCAGATAAGAACTGACGTCGATCACTTGTGTGGTTCCAGAACTGGTCTAATTTTAGACAAATAGTTAGTTTTCATGTAAAGACTAATTTTAGTCTTGAGTATAGGTTTATAATTATTTTTTAGTTTGGGATCTATTTAAGAGACCCATGGGGTTATATTGTAATGAAGGACTAAGAAGGATTAGATCCTCAACTTGGAAGTAAGAACAACAATTGGGTTGGTTGTCTCAAGGGGTGTAAGATCAGTTGATATGCAGGTAGCAAGATTAGGGAGATCTACATGGTAAGTAAGATCAGTTAGATCTACAAGGGTGCAAGATCAAGGAGATCTACTTAGTGGACTGGTAGGAGGCAAAAACAACCATTGGGTTGATTGTCACTGATTGGTGGAGGGAACAACTCTGTGTTTGAGTTGGTTGTAATTGATTGAGAGAGAGAGAGAAATCTTGAGGGAGAATTATTGTACACCCAAGAGGTGTGGGAAGAGTGAGATTTCTTCATTGTATTTCCTTCTAGAAGAGTGTAATACAAGTTTGTATTGTTTCTCGTATCTCATATTCTGTGCTGTTTTTGAATTCTAGTTACTTATTACTTTTGGTTAAATTTTGTGTTTAGCTGCTTATGCAAAGGTAATCAATTGTACTCTAAGGAGGATCTTGATAGTTGGTATCAGAGCTGTGTGTTCTAGATCCTAACAAGTGGTATCAGAGCTTTGTGTTCTAGATCCTGACAAATGTGACCAACTTTGTTGTTTTTGGTTTCTCACCTTTGTTCTAGTGTATTCAGATTGGGATATAGGTTGTCTCTCTTTTATGATTTATCAAACCCTATATATTCACCCTTATTCACCCTTAGAGTGATTTTTCTAAAAAATGGGTTAGTGGGCTCACGGTGTCAAGCTGCCCAAAATATCTCTCTATTAATGGGCATTGCCTACATAGCCAATACTCTAAGGAGGGCCTCAAAATTATGTAGTTATTTCCTATGCATGGAAAAGTGTGTGAATAAGGGTGAAATATACTATATAAATATTCAATAGTGATCTAGCCTATAATTTGACAAATATCACTCATGGGTTACTCTTTGAATGCTTTAAACCTGTTGTTGACCAAGTTTGACTTTTAGGTCAAACTTGGACTCCTATACGTAAAAAAAATATTTCATTAGATGATATAGGGGTATAAATATATTTTATTGGGATAATTTTATTTCATTTGATGTTATTCAATGTAATTTTAGCCTTGGTCTTAGTTACATTATTCAATTTGGAGCCATTTAAAGTGATTTTGAGAGTCATTAATGTAAATGACACATTTACCATGATGACCAATGTAATATTTTTGTTTTAAACATCCAAAAGTCATTTTATATGTTAGGGATGTCATTTACATTGGAATTTTATATTTTATCTAACTAAAACTTTAGAAATTTGATGAAAAAGAGGAAAATAACACTTGTACGTCACATATGGAAGTGTGACACATGTGGAAGATCATGATGGGTATCCTAATATTTATAAAAATCATATACATGATTTTTTTGATCTGAAAGTTCCATTTTATAGCAAAAACCATTCTGTTAATTTTTGGGTTTCTTAGACACACTAAAGTAACCTTCAGGTTTTTGCTTGGTATGGGAAGCATAGGTAGTTTAAAATAAAATAATTTTGGGAGGTTATTTTACAATCCAATAAATTAATTTTAATATAATTAACTTGATAAATTATGAACTATACTTTATGAACAATCGCTAACAAGTTGACTATGCTCTTTTACTAGCTATTTCTTGCACCCTATAGGTTTTGCTCTATTTATGCCAAATTCATATGAAAAAATTGGTGATGTTGGATCCATAGGTATTTGGATTCAGTATTAGATGTAATACATTCATTTTTTCATGATTCATGATGCTTAGATGAGTAGATTAGTGCATGTTGTAATGAGGTGTCACCATGTGTAGTTTCAATTGGAGTGCCTTTATTTGCTAAGTGTTTTATATTGTAGGTGTATCATAAATATTTTAAATGATGTTATATAATAATTTAGTTCATGTGACCATCTAATTTCATGTTTGGACTTCACCATGTCACCTCTTGGATTGCTTACTAGCTTGTTTCCCTCTATGGTTAGCTCTGTACATAATTCTAGTTACAGTCTCATGTATAAGCTGGTATATCATGTATATGAGGTTGTAATGGAAATGTATTATATTATCTATGACTTTATTATTTTAATTAAGTCCATTTAAATACTTGGGGAAGTGTAAAGTTTGATTATATGCTCCCATTCCATGCTAAGACAATCATTTATTGCCTTTGTCTGCTCTTTTCTCATGAATGCAAGTGTTTTCAGGTTAGAAAAGGTGTTTTGAAGTTATTTTCAAGGTTAAAATAATTTAAATAATGTTTTTGATGAATTAAAATGCATTTTGAGCTATTTTAAAGCTATTCACCATCATGTTTTGCCTCAATTCCATACTTTGCCTGCATAACTAGCCAAAAACATCCATTTACAGACCTTTGATGAGATCATGCTAATTTATATAGAAATGGATGCATGTAAAAACTTCTTTGTTATACTTTAAATGCATTAGGAAGTTTGTCAAGAGTATATGAATTTCATTTTACACTCATGCTTTCTGTTTGTTCATGCCCAGTCCACTATTTAAACATCAAAACAACCATCTATAGGTGGTTAAGCATGGGTCAGGGTGTTATTCAGAGGGATTAAAAACAATGTCACAATCTCTTTTAATTTCCATCAAAATAAAGCCTTAATAGGCCCATAGAAAGATTCTAGAAGGCAAAATGGAAGCATGGAATCATTTGAGGGTCAAGGATTACGTTTAGGGATGGAATCCCTAAAAGATCAAAATAGTTCTCCGAGAGGTTTTGGTGGGATTCATAAAGCATGTTTGCAAGAGGATTAAAAGTGTCTAAATGAATGGACCTTGTATCCCATAACATAGATAACACCTATGCCAAGAATGAAGGTCAATAAATGAGGTAAGTTATGTTGTTTGAGACCTCAAACATACCTAAAAACACATTGAAAAGTTTTAATGATGTCTACAGGCCTATAATGGTGAATGGCCTTTGTTACCTTGAGGAGAAATATTGAGCATAACTCCATGAAGGAGATGACTATAAGAGGTTTTGGTGGGATTTATAAAGCATGTTTGCAAGAGGATTAAAAGTGTCTAAATGAATGGACCTTGTATCCCATAACATAGATAACACCTATGCCAAGAATGAAGGTCAATAAATGAGGTAAGTTATGTTGTTTGAGACCTCAAACATACCTAAAAACACATTGAAAAGCTTTAATGATGTCTACAGGCCTATAATGGTGAATGGCCTTTGTTACCTTAAGGAGAAATATTGAGCATAACTCCATGAAGGAGACAAAATAGAACCAAAGACATCAAGAAAATGTTGAGGTGGAACATTTTACATACCCATGTCCACCTACAGGCCCCCTTTAAGCATGAATTTAACAGTTATAGGGGTCAGACAAGTAGAATAAAGAAAGAATGGTTTGTGTATATTTTATGTGGTTTTAGTCCATCCAAATTGAATATGAGATGACTAGACAATGTTTTGATATTCAAGGTGGATTCGAAATACCTTTTTCTCATTATAATCATCCTAGTCAAACCCTATGATGACCTACAACAGGGTATTATGAAGTGTCTCAGTTAGGGGAGAAAGACATAATTTGGGTTCAAACAGGCATGTAGGTGAGTCCAAGATAAAATATTAATTTTATGACCTTCATAATGTGTTTTAAGGATCAATGGACACCATGATAATAAACAAAACCTTTGTATACACCTACAAGTAGGTTTGTGAATAGAGTACCCCCAAGCTAAATAGTAACCATAAAGTTTATACAAGATATTACCTTAAAAGATTATAAGGAGGGATATTATTTGAAGAATCATAATGTGAATATCAAGTCAATCTCAAGGGACTTTCCTACACCTTAGACAAGTTCTAAGCAGCCCTGTCTTGACCTACAACAGATCCCAAAGGAGTGTCTCAGTTTGACAGCCAGGGACCCAATTTTAGTGATAAAAGGTGTACTAGCGTGACCAATTGGAAGTCAAACTTGGAAAATAAGTGAAAAATAAACTAAATTATAATTTTATTTGTGTCATATAACTTTCCTAAAAATAAAAACAAGGCCTACACAAGGTCCTAAAACTCTTTACACAGTCGTAACAGAGTTCAAGAAAGTGGAGGTCAAGATGGAGCATGAACTTACCTAGAAAGGGAGAGAGGGTGAAAATGAATAAAAAATGATACATGATTACATAATAAGTGTATTAAAACCCCCATACCCTATAAAAATGTTCATATGGCTTCCCTACCTAACAAATGAGCAATAGTTCATACAAGTGACTAGGAAAACTCTTTGTCTAATGGGTGAATATGGGAAATCCACTAAAGGAGGGAGTGTTTTAGATGGTTTTAAAAGATCCATAATCATGAATTAAATATGGGAATAATTTTTAAATAACCTATAATCATGTTTTTGTCTTGGAAGAGTTCAAACAAGTGGATTTGGAGAGAAATGCAAGAAAAATAGGGTTTTTGAGGCCCTTTTTTAGACAACTTGAGTCGGTTAGATACCTAAATGAGAGAGTATAACCTTTAAATTTTAAAAAAAACCTAATTATGAAATTATAAAACTTATAAAACTTTAATTTATCCATGGGGATGAAGGATATATCTCTATATTTTGTCTCAGAGGTCAACCAATCATGAAAATCAAAACTTTGACAAGACAAAAAAAAGATGCCAAAATGAGTAAAGGACATTAGATGAGGCATTGAGATATTAAATTAACATTAGGTGATGTGTATGGAATATTTATGGATTTTTAATAACAATAAAAAAATCTCTAATGCCTTAGGGTGACCTAATTTTTCATGTACACGGTCCAACATGACAAACTTTTACTAGGTCTTGTTGGCAAATGAGGAAAAAGGATGAAGAAAGATGCTTGGAGGGATATGAAGTGGCTTGGTAAGATCAAATTAAATGAGAATGTTCATAATAATCCAACACACCTAAAATATATCAGTCCTAACATCTAAATTCATCAAGATGACTAGTAGACCTATTGAGCTTTGATAAAGCCTAACACCAAATGGTGATGCATTTTCACTTCTATTCTTTGGTACTCTATGCAGATATTTGAGACATGTTTTCAAGGTAATTATATAGGTGTGAGAACTTTTTTTAATGAATATTAATAATAGGAGATCCAATTTTGAGCTCAGACCAACACTAGACTTGTAGGAAACAAGGGAACAAGCTCAATAAGAGGAGTTTGATTGCTCATATCTTTGGTAAGGTTTTACATGGGAGACAAAGGATTTAAGGGAAGTTAATAGGGTACCTAAAGATAATATTTTGAGAATTTTTTGGTAGGTTAGGCATTATATTTTTATAAACCAACCTCTAGAATAAAAACTACTCAAAACCCTTCCAAAACCCTTATAGTAACTAGATGGGGAAAATGAAATTAGAAAGATGATACAAAGGAATAGTTTGATAATGAAAACTATTAGATCATGGATAAGGCTCCCCAAAGATCCCCCCATGCAAATTAGTTATATACAATTTAATATAAATCATGTGTTTTGTAGGATATAGGAGGATTTTGAAATTTAAATCAAAATTGGGTGGAAGATTAGGACTTATACTATATTTCTATGGTCCTTTGATTCCAAGAAATCATTTCTAAGTATTCAAACAATTACCTTCCTTTAAACTAGTCAAAACTAACATAGTGAACACAAGGGGAAGAAGGGTGAAAAATCAAAGTGTGAGACTTTTTAAGGTGTAACTTATTATTCCAAGTACATGTATAGATTTTCCAAGTGTCATTAACTCCCTCCCATGGATTTTCATGGATAATTGAAGCCAATTTTGAGGCCAAGTGTGAAGGGTGATAGAAAAGAGAAGTTTTTAGACTACAAGTATTGATGGCTTCCTTACAAGAGTTTCTAAAAGATTAGGATTAGAACCAATGCACAGAATTAAATTATTGAAGGCCTTCCCTCTTATCCCAATCATCAGACCTATCCCTAGTCAGTGGTGGGATGTTAAAATAGCTCCAAATGATGAAGGTAATTTTTTGAGCCAGGATAAGGAATTTTATGACACTTTTCATAGGTTTCATGACTTGTATAAACAATTGGACCTCTTGAAATTGCATGGTTCACCTCATGCCTATTTATCATGAAATTTTAACCCCTTTTTTTGAGATTGACAAGTGTCCAAGTGACTTTTGGACTTCTCTTGCCTTGCTCTTCTCTCAAAGGCTATAAACATTGACTCTTTTAGCTCTTTTGAGCAGCCTCCATTGGTTAATGGTGCAACCCTAGCCAAATTTTTACTTGAATAAATAAAAAATGATTTTTAATACTCACATGATGTTCAATTGAGTGTTATTTTAATCTTGTTGGTGTTATTTAGTAGAACACCTTTTTTAGCATGTTATCCTTGATTGTTCAACAACCGTGTAGAAGAGTGATTGTTACAGGTCTTTGTTAGTGTTTTTTTTTCAAGTGTAGAAGTGTATTAAAAGTGGTATGTGACTATATTCTATCAAGGAATCATTAATTTCTATCCTAAGTATCAAATACCTTCTTGAACCTAGCTTATGAAACACTGATGTGACAATACAACTTAAATGATGAGTTTTGTGTAAGAGAGGCCTTGTTTGACTCTAAGTGGTAAAATTTTAGTCAATGGGAGGAAATATAATATTGGTGAATCACATTTTTTTTAGATTTATTAGTTGTTTTTAAACCATTTTCATCTAAATTTTATAGGCAAAAATGTGTTTTCAAACATTGCATCAAGGGAACTAGCCCTTCTAAAGATTCATCTCAACAAAATTGTCACCCATAGCAAGAGAGATGTTTTCATTGTGCCACTTGGATGAGGAGAGATAGAAATCTCCTCAAGGGGTGAAAATACTAGTGAAAACACCTATAATATGGTTAATCCTATGCTTTATATGAAAATAGGGATGAATACGGTAGAATAGAGTGCTTATGCAATTAATTGATTTATATTTAGTGGGTGTTTACTTAGTATTTTATAGATGAGGAATGAAAAGGCTTAGATTTGTATTGATACCATACATTTTGAAAATATATCATGGTAGGGTTTAATAAGACAAATATTCTGACCCATAAGTTTCAAAACATTTTTAATTTGGATGAATTTTGGCAATTGGAAACTAGATAAGGATCTGGATACTACTATCAGCGGTAGTGTCCCTTTGTGGCTGGTAGTGTCTAAAAGGCTAGAAAATAGGTATGGATCTAAAATAGATAATGAAGGATGTTTACCAAGTTTTAAGATTTATATGTAGTATAAAATACTTGGATCATTAGAATGATATGGATTTGACTAAGAGATAAACATTTGTGCATAATGAGATGGATAATGTGAACCTTTCAACATTAGGGAGGCCTATAATTAAAGGGTAGATCCTTGATTGATATTTGTTAAATGTAAAAGAATGATATGATATAAATATTTAGTTTTAGTATCTACATTCCCCTACCCCATTTAATCTATTAATGGACAAGGATGAAATTATTAGGTTAAAGGGAAGAAATGTGTACCTAGGTGTGTATAACACACCTTGCCTTTGGTTGAGCCCATTTTGAGTGATTTATTGGTTCATAACCTATAAAAAAGATCATGATATAGTATAAATCAATGAATATAATCTAAAATTTGAAATAATTGAAATGCTTGAAAAGAAAGAGAACAAGGAATGAGTACACCTATGTGTTGATGTAACCATGTTTCATCTTAATATTTTGGCTTGGTAAAGATGCTTCCTTATGAAGCATTATAACTTGAGAAGGTTCATAGATAAACCTTGGAAATTTTAAGAGGGATATTAGAAAGTATTTTTCCCCCAACTGAATGCAAGGATGAGTTGTGAAATAGCCATTAAAATCATTATATATCAATCGCATAAATTAATTATGAATATATATAATTTGGTGAGGGTGAGTGATTTAATCAATTCATCCTATATATATGGTGATATTAGATGATTTAATACATATAATATATAAATATGGTGAGGTTGAATTATTTAATCACTTCAACCTATAAAATTAATGCACTTCTATAGTAGAAAGGACTCGATAATAGTACATCATAGTGTAATATGTGCATCTTGTTGAATAATATAATTGATAAGTTTCATAAATTTTGGTGAATATATGATATAAACACCTATAATATGTTTGAACTAGAGTATATGTGTTGTAAATTTGGAAAATCTATTTCAAATCTATGCTAAATCGATGTAATTCATAAGACTATGAGCCAAGTGTATATTTGAATCATGGAATTGAACTGGATTTTGTGCAAGTGTGGAGGTCATGTCTTTGTGACATGTCCCCACTAAAGTATATAAATATTGTGAATATTTGTAAGTGTGGATGTCATGTTTTTATGACATTCCCACACTTAAATCTAGAAAATAGGTGATGGGAGCTCTGCATTGATGAGCCTTTAGGTTTTTTAGATGCCATACTACCGATCTACTAAATATATAGGTAAGATTAAGATTTTATGTGTATTTATTGCTAATTTTGATCAGTGATTCACCCTTTAGGTGGTAGGTTTCATCCCTATTTTAATGTATGCCACCACTATATCTACATCTTTGGATGTAGGGAAATCCAGTGCAAGTAAGAGTGATCATGGAATCAAAACAAGTGAGGAAGTTCATTTTGAAAGTTTTTCATGAGGTACTGATGCTGACCTAAATATTCCACTTCTTAATTTTGTTTTTAATCTTTCTAAATATGATAAATATTATATTTTTTTTATAATTAGAATCTGATTACTTATTTTATGGGAAGAGTGCCCCTTGAAAACCTCTTGAAATAATGGGTTCATAACCATTGGCAAGGCCATGGTGTGAAACTAGGAGTCCAAAACATTACCAAGTGTTTTTTATTATTTATATTCACTAACTCAAAGCACTATAAATCCATTTTTAGTCATGGAACTTGGTTCATATACAACATGTCGATAGTGTTTTCTCATTGGACTCAAGACTTTCAAGTTTCAAAGCAAGCAAAACTAAAAATTCTAGTTTGGTTTGAATTTCTTACATTACCTCTCCCGATCTAGGGTTTTATCAACCAACTCATAAAACCCATTGGGTGATTCGTATGCCATGAAAAAATAATTTTTTTGTGACCTGTTCCAAAAAAAGGTTTGTGTGGAAGTGGATCTAACCTGAGATATGAAAAATTCTATTGACATTCAAATTATAGATAATTTATTCACTCAATGAGTGATCTATATCAACTTAACTAATACCTATTTTTAGTGCCAATCCTTAGATCACATGATTTGAGAGGGTCCCTTAATGGTTTATGTGCCTCTTACTCCTCAAGAAAAGGGTTGACCTGAAGTCAAAACCTAAACTAGTAATGCAGATGGTTAGAACATTATCATAAATAAAAAGAATAATTTAGGAAGAGGTAGTGGTAAGACTCAACCTTTTAATTATCACCTAGTCATAGCTCCTAGTGCCTCAACCACCATGAACAAAGCTAATGTGCCTAACAAGGCTTCACCTTTGCTTATGTGCACACTAGAAGTAGTGGATTATGTTATTGATACTTAGCCTTTAGCTTCACCATCTCAAGTATCATAACCCCCTCTTGGGGTGACTTCTCTAGAATAATAATAAATTATCATTAATCTAGACTATAAATTGGTCCTTTGGTTCTTTAGGAGTCCCTCTCCCTCTCATGAAGAGGAACATATGGATCATAAGTGGTAGTATTTTTAGATGGGTGATTTTATGAAGCATAAACCTTTTTTTGATCAGTTTGCTACTCTTGAAAATCTCACATAGGAAAATTATATGAACCTCAATGTTTCCCAATGTTAGTATATTCATGGAATGTCTAGGGCTAAAGCAATCCACCATATAAGTTTTAGGTAAGGAACAATTTTCAAATTTTTAATAATATGGAAATTATTTGTTTATAAGAAGTCAAGATCTTTAGCTTCTTCTTGCATAATACAACATAAATAATTTAGCCTGGGGCCATTTATCAGAACACCATTCATGATTTTGGTCATGGTGGGGTTGTCACTCTTTTAGCTCTAAAGCTTTCTTAACACATTATTTCCCAGGGGTTTGATCCCACTCATCATTGATTAGGAATATCTCCACATTGATCTAATCAAATGGTCTATAACCCTATTAGAAACATCCCAACATATAATATCTCTCTAAGATGAATCAAAAACATTTTTAATGGGCTCCAATAGACTTCATATGCAAAATTTATGACTCATTGAAGCAAATAGGGTATAATGATAATGTTAGGATGGTACTAGTGGCCCAATCAAGGATTGACATGTGTACCAATGGTATTTTAACACATGGAATGCACAAAAATAGGTCACAAATATATGATATGAGTTTTAATAAAATATTGGTCTTAATACCAATTCACATGGTGTCAATTTTTTTATTAAAACATTACTATTAAAAAAACCTCTTAATATGGGATTAAATCCCACCCAAAATGTGTGGAAGCTTTATCCAAGCCTAAAAATAAGGTAATGAAACTAATCCCAATGTATAGGGTAAATAGATAAGACTTAAAACTATGAAATAAGGTCCATGGGAGCATTATAAAAGGCTCATTGTTGCATTTGAAAAATATATAGATGGAGAGAAGAAAACTTATTTTTTATCCTTTGAAGGGGAGCAAGTAAGAAACACGTAATCAACTATATTTTTATGTAGGAAGAATAAATCCCATACAAAATAATAAGAAAATAACATCTCAAAATAAAGGTAAAAATCTCAAACCAATTAAGTATGGACCATTTAATATTTTTGAGAAGATTGGTAATAATTATTTTTAGTTAGAACTACCACCTTACGTATAGATGTATTCAGTTGTAAACATTGAAAATTTGAAATTCTACAAGCCACCTATGATCAAAAAGTAAGGTTAGAGTATTCAAGTACCTTATATATATGATTTTAATCTTGAATATATTGATGAGTTATATGAAGACATGATTATTGATAGGAAGATAGGTGTAGACACCTAATTCTAATTTAAGAGTCATGCCTAATAATTGAAAATCATAATTGCATGACAAATTTTTACTCAACTAGAGTTAGTCTCAACTCATCTAGGGTTATTTTTAACCAATTCCATGTTTAAACTCAAACTTAACTCACCTTGGTTGAGAGTTAATTCTTGAGGCTATAAATAGAAGGCCATGCCTATTGATTTTTTAGATAGTTTAGTGTATAATTATTATGCCTAAATATCTTTAAATATTTTGATAGTTTAGTGTTATAATGTAAATTTGAAGAGAGAAAATCCTTAAAAGTAATGTTACCATGTCAAATTCTTAATCCATGTAATGAAGCCAAGGTGCCAAAGAAAAGTGAAGCCAACAAAGCTCCATTGATGAAGATTTCTTGATACACAAGATAAGAAAACCACTTCAATAAGACATTTAGAGATCAAAATAAGGTAAAAGAGTGATTTATTTTATGTTTTATTTGTGTTTTCATAGTCATGCTTGTTACCTATGCTCTCCCTAGTGTCTAGGCTAGAGGTGCTAGTATTTTAGTGTGTTACTTTGATTTTTTTTATTGGAATAACACAAGACTAACCTCCCCTATACATATTCCTTATTTACATCATGGAAAACCTAATGGGACATGATGATCCCATATCTATATGGAGATTGATATGCTAGTTTTAGTTTTTCTAATAGATACATATAAATCTTCAAGTTTCAAGTTTTAGCTTGTTTTTTACATCCTTTTATTTTTAGTAAGTCAAATGTATGGATTGATGTCGATTTTCTAGATCAATGTTGATTACAGGAATAGACCATGATCTCTTGTAAAAAATAGAAGAAACCAAGGAACATGGATAACAATGGTTCTCCTCAAATTTTCTTGCATCTATTTTGTGTTTGATGATCTACATATTGTTTATATAACCCATTTATTGTAGAATCCATGAGATGTTTGGGTTTTAAAACCATTTATTAATCATTTTTATATCAAAATAGATCTTGTTTTTATGTGCTTTATAGGAAACATTGACAATCTACCTAATCAACATCGATCTCTATGGATCGGTGATGATTAGTCTCTGAGACAAGAAATCAAAAAACCGAGAGCTAAATTTAAAATGTTGTTTTCTCACTTCATTTTGGGCTTCTAAGAAAGAAAAAACTCTAACAAATTGTAGGTATTGAGGTGGAAAGAACAAATTTTAAGCATGGTTAAAATTACATTATAGTTGGTGATTAAAATGTAGTTTATTATCTTCATCTCTTAGTTATTTTTGAAGTTTTTGTAATTATCAACAAAAAAAGCCAAGGGGTTCAAAATTCATAACATATTTCATTATGGTGTTATAAAAATAAACTATCACATTAGTTAAATACTCATAAGAGTTTTATTTTTATGCTTGTTTGTTGAAATGTTTGTTTAGTTAGATGAGTGTTGTGTGTATGCTATCGCCCCATCCCCTTTAGGGAAGTTGTGTGATAAAAAATGCTCACTCTATGCATTTATCGCTTTGGTCCAAAAGTGTGAAAGGAAATTTGCTAAGGTCCTCCCCAAAACCCATATGATTTGGGTGAGCCAAAAATGAATCTAATGTCCTTCCACTTATCTTTATTCCATGTATCTTAGCTTGTGGGTGGGAGTTAATCTCCTCATAAGTTCTCCAGGGAAGTGTTGACCCAAAAATTCATATCTTGACATCATTTCAACCCCACTATAAGGTGGGTTATATAAATTGAGGGTGACCCACTAGGATGATTATTTTGAGTGGTTAAAACAAGATATATTAGTGGTACTCAGCCTCAAAATTTAGGGGAAACTCGAACATCACACTACATAGTAATTGACAAATGTAATGGTTGTGAAAAGGACTAGACCTTTTCACAACAAGATGTTTAATATGGATCCAAATGATATGATTATGCCATAGTTTTTTCCACACATATGGGACCATTTATAAATGAATTAAAATGAATAGTTTAGACAACCCCACATGCCATGAACATACTCTTGATACATGGTGAGTAGCCTAAATTTATACATTGCCATTTGAACTCTTGAGAGAAGAGGGGACCTAAAAACCTTACTTTTCATGCACTATTAATTTTTGGATTAATAAATTGAAATATTCTCAAGAGAAAGTATATAAATGGTATTTGATAGTATGTTGCAACCTTGTTAGTTTTAGGATTTAGGATGTTACATTTAGGTGTTTTTGTCATTTTATCCTTTTTAATTGTATGGTCTTATGTCAAAACTATTTGTTTATCATACCATGTCCAAAAAAAGTATTGTTTGAAAATAAATCCTTTATTTGAAGAGGTGTTATGCCATCCATTTGACATCACACCTTTACCGTAGTTATTTGTCAAACTTTTATGTGTATGTCACTTTCTTGAAAAGGGTGTCATTACGCTACCCATTTCATTCCAAGTTTTGTGCCTTACAAGTTTTGAAACAAACCATTTATCATATAATTAAAGCACTATAGAATTGTTATGATGTTCTATTTATTTCAAATACTTGTTACCTTGTGTCTAAAATTTCAAATTTTTGAAACCATGTGTGCATTTTGGGTCTATGCCTAGTGTCATCATGCCATTCATTCTTTTCTAGCTTGTTATCTATTTTGAGAAACCTAGACTTCTAAATTGAGTTAAAAATTATACTTAACAAGTTCAAATATAAACATTTATTGGTTTATACCTATTCCTTACTTAATTTTGGCTTAGGTGTTCACCCTTCACTTCTGGGTTGTGTAACTTAGGTTAATTCCTTACTCGATTTAAAGACTATTTTTGTGCCTAGATTTGGGGAAGTGGTATATCTTCCATATGCATAAATTTCCATGTATTTTTACAAATGATAAAGTGTGTGTATAAATTTGAATGTGTATTTTGTGTCAAAGTATTTCAAATTTGTTAGATTAAATCTCTTGCATTTTAGACCTTGTTTTGATTAAAGACTAGCTTTTGTGACTTGTTCCCAAAAGACCTAGTAATACCTCTTTTGAGCCTAGCTTTTGTGCCTTATTTTATAAAATACCTAGAAAATTTTGTTTCTTTATACCTATATTAGACTTTTTTGAAACACTTTTTACCTATCTTTGGAATTTCAATTTTTATTCATTCACTTGACCTTTTTGTGTAAGACATTTGACATTAGAAATTTGACGTTAGATTATTTTAAACTAAGTTTTAACATATACCTTTTTGGAGATACAAATATATATTTTAGACCAAGTTAGACCAAGTTAAGACCATTTTTCATTTTGGACATTATTTTTAAGAGTTTGTATAACTCTAGGCCTTTTTCATTAAATTTTCGTCATTGATTTGAATATGTCTCATTACATTCATACCAGAGCCATGCATAATATATGTTATGATAACATAGTTACACAAGATGAATTCATTTAAGACCCTTATAGTGATGATGTTATTTTTGAGATGGATCCTTATCCTCTTTATACTACTCAATATTGGGAACAAAGCCAAGATCCATTAGCCCATTATTTGGTTAACACACCTCCATATTTAGAGAAGGACTAAGATCAAACCATGAAATACCTTTAAAGCATACCATCAGTTATAGAATAAGTTAAACAACAACCATATTATGTTATTATGCCATCAATGTGTGATCCTTATTTATTTGATTGTCACTTTCTTGAAAACAAGGATGAAGTTTTGGTCAGATCTATGAAATTAGGGGATAAGTTTCTAGTAGACTTCCCCCATGAAAATTTACCTAGTCTAGTTAGAGTGCCTCTTAGCATAACTTATAATCAAATAATTGAACATGCATATTATAGAAATATTGAAGTGCTTATACCAATGTCATATCAAAACACTAATATGCTTGTCACAAGAAAGGGCCACATGGAGAACCACTTTATACAAATGAAACAAGCATATCAAAACTATTTGAATCTAGCACATAGTTTAATAACATGACCATGTATAATGCTCCACTCATAGAGTTAACTCCTTCAATAGGGGTATTAATCAAATTAATATGTCAAGATAATTCAGGTATAAAACCATTTGTGAAAATAACTTCAATTGGTGACGTGTTCAATGTCCCATCTATTGAATAAGTGACTACTACTTATATGTATAATAATGTGCCAAACATAATGGATAATACATAAGTGTCTTCCAATATAGATCAAGGTGGTATAACTACACCAAAAACTAGTCCATAATAAGTGCATTTAGTTAATACCATGATTATTTTATAATAACAAGGGGTAAAAACTCCTATATCCCAACCACAATGAGTTACATCTAATCCTCAACAAACTACTTCATCAAGCATTCAACGGTAAAGATTAATTAATCAAGTAAAATCTAGTGCCCTACCTTAATAAAATGTGATGAATTCTACTTCACCTCAATAGGTGATGACTAACATTCCATAGTAGTAAGTACATTCAAATATACCTCCATAATAGAGTTCAAGCATTCAAACACCTCAATAGGGGTTAATGAGTGTTCCACCTTGATAGGTAGTGATAAATATACCTCTACAGTCCTAGACCAACATGTCTTTACAATCATAAACATTGTCTAATCAATAACTTATGTCCATTGGTCAAAGGTAAATGTCAGAAACCTTACATGCATCTACTTAACAATCGATGTTTATGCAATAAAGAGGTACTATTGTCCAAAAAGTACCAATTAGGAAATAATTTCATTTTATTCAACATGTTCCATAGATTCAATGACAAGGCCTTGGTCTATAACAAGTTCCTGTTATTCAACTAGGTTGACTAGTCAGCAATAAGTCCCTACTCAACCTCAATAGGTACAATACTTTACCTTGAGCCATATCCTTCCATTACCATCATAATTCCATAAAAATCAAGCCTATATACTAAATCAAAACTAGAATATTGCACCACAACAAGTGAAATTTCAAAAACCTCATGCCAATCCACAAATGCATATTCCTATTTAGTTCACTCATCAAACCAACACTCCACAACAAATCATTCCTTTATTATACCCTAGTCAAGGTAATACACCTTTAACCACCCAACTAAAACTTTATCCAAATGTTCCTTCTAATTTCTTGGCATAATAATTACAAAAATTTAAGGATACATTTACCATAATTCAAGTAGGGAAACATACCAAGAAGCTCAAGTTAAATGACATGTGTTCATACCTATTCAACAAGGTGTATTTGTAGATACCATTTACTTGAGGGTACAAACCACTAAAATTTTATAAATAGAAAGGTAAAGGAGACCCTAAGGCCCATTTAATAGAATTTTTTGTTACTTTCCATCCAATAGATTATAATGGAATTTATTTACTCCTATTATTTCCTCAAAGCTTAGTAGGATAGTCTTTGGAATGGTTCCTAGAATTGCCAAAGAATTCAATGTTTGATTTTGATGACCTTTCAAACAAATTTGTGCAACATTTATCCTAAAATATCAAACATGAGATTTCATTAGTAGATTTGACTCAAGCCAAATAGAAGTTTCTTGAAATATTTATAAGTTATCTATAATGATGGAGAGCACTTGCTAGTCATTTCACTCATATCTTACTAGATAAATAATTGGTCACTATGTTTACAAAAAAATATGCACAATGAAATAACTTATCATGTGGAGCTTCAATGTGCACATACCTTCAGAGAGATCATTGATTAAGGTTTAATGATTGAAAAGTCCCTTATTAATAAATGGATTATTAATTTAACCTCATCAAGTCAAAATTAGACCATAAACTAAGGCATAGGATAAAATTAGAACTAAAATGAAGCCCAAGTGCAAGAATCATCACCAGCCTAGGCCAGTAACTATGAAAAATCTAAAAAATTTAACTTTAAAAAGAATATTTTTGGAAATGGAGTAATTGAGTCACACCATATCCAAATGGTGGAAACACTATCTACTTAGTCTCTGCCATAAATGCAACTTAGTCATCATTAACAACCCATTCAACAAGTGCAACCTTAATTACAACCTAGACCAATACAACAAAGGCAACAACCATTGAACCTTTGAAAACCCCTCCTACAATAAGAAATTATCCTACTCATCGAGTCTTTAATGATATTTGAGATCCCATTGAAGTCATGTTTTATAAGCTAATTGTAGCTAACATGATTAGTTGGTTAATTCTGAAGCATTACCCTGAGGGTATTCCATATCTAGATTGATATAGAGAGAATGAGTTCTATGAATATCATCATGTTCATAGACATAATATATGATCATTGAAAATATGTTCAAAAATGGAGAGATTAAATTGGATAATAAATCATCTAAATCCAATCAAAACTTGGGTATTTACCAAAACCCTTTTTTGCAAAATAGCAATTACAACCAATAAAAATAAAAACAAAGGCTAAAAAAACAACACCAAAAAATGTATCAATAGCTATGGAAATAACAAAAATACCAATAAAAATAATAATAATGTCAATCAAATGGAAGGAACCAAGGACAAAATGATTCTAATAAGCAACAGAATTACCACATAATTGCACATAATTATACCAAAGTTGTAGGTCATATTGTGGGAGGTCATATTTCAATAATCACCATCAATCCTAGAAAAATTTTAAATAGAATAGGACCATTTCTAACCAATTCTAATGAACCTATCTATGTCATAAATCCTTCCTTAATCTAGGATTGCAAATAGGCACAATAAAAACTAGGGATTACTACTTTTAGACATTATATTGATAACTCATCATTACTCCATAACTACAACGAAGTACATCAATAATTGAGACTTATTTTATCTAGCCCCTCTCCATCATCATTCTCTAACAATAATAATCCTATACGTAATCCTTATTATGCAATCATAACTTGATAGTCAAAGATTACCATTCCCAACCCACAACCCCTACCAACAAACCCATCTAATGTACTATTCTAACTAGGAACAAGCCATATACCACTATTAAGGAATATAAATTTGACATTTTGGAATAAATTTAGAAGACACCCACACAAATATACATTCTAGATTTATTTCATACATCTATTGTCCACAAAAACATCCTAACAAAGTTCCTTAGCTAATCCTAAGTTCTCAATGATATAAGCCCAAATAAATTCCAAGCTTTGGTTTGACATCTAGCCCCAAGCCAATAGTTAACCTTTTACCAAAGTGATATGGCATCCCTTATCCCTATCCATAATAATCCATTATAGATTGAAGTTTTCATAATATGGGATGAAGTGAAATGAGTCCTCATAAACAATGGATCAATCTTGAATATTGTGTCTTTAAAGCTCATTAAACATCTTAGATATACAAAAACTGATTTATATCTATGAATAATCACTATCAAGGCCTAAGATAGTGAATAATGGGAATCACAAGGTACTATAAACTTACCAGTCATCATTGAACCTTTGACCTATGATACACTTTGCCATGTGTTAGACCTTGACTTATCATACAAATTTGCATTGAGGTAAACCTTGGATACATGTAATTCATACAATCCCTTCAACATTGTACCAATGTCTCAAGTTCTCTCACTCAATCATGGAGGTCACCATCAATGGAGATTTACAGTCTTACAAAAATTACAAACATTTGGAGGATGAGTATGAAATTTATAATTATTGCTTTGGCTTAGATCTAATTCCCAAAAAGGATAAAGAAAAAGAAATACTCGTTGAATTGCTAGAGAACAATTGCTTAAACTAAGATAGCCTTAATTAATCTTCTCATATACCACCTCTTGAATTTTCTAATCATTTTACCATCTTAGCTAATGGCCTAAGAGAGTATTTGACTCATGTGATGTTTCCCATTACCAAACTTCCATAGAACACCAAGTCCTATGGATGACCTAAAGCTAAACCACCTTGCATAGAATGGAAATGAAAAGGAAAGGGTGAAATCCATATTCCAACTCCTATCATTTTCACACCAATCACTAGCCAAGAAGAGGATCCACTTTCCAATGATGAAACTTGATTATAAAATTTACAAATTGGCAGATTGTTAAAAAATGCCAAATATCCTATTCTTAATAGGATAATAAAGAACCAAGACTATAAAGGAGGAGGCCTCAGGCCAAATCAACAAGGTAATATTGAGCTAATTTCTATAACTCAGTAGAAAAGAACCTATGGTCTTAGATTTAAACAACCAAGGGGTGACCCAACATATCGTATTCATGATCTAATACCAATGAATAGTGATGATGATGCTGATAGTGAAGCAGAGTTTGATCACAACATTTAAGAAGACCTTACTAATACCAACCTATTCAACACCCATGACATTTGTACCATTACCCCATTTTTATGACATAATTTTCTTCTTCTATATCACCTTCAACTTATAGCATAAGAAAAATAACAATCCATAGTGCTTGTAGATGAGTTTTTGAATGATGAATCCTTCTATGAATTTCTAGGCCTAAGAGATAATGTTCCATTGGGAGACCAAAAATGAGGGATCTCTATTAAACTAGATCTTGTAACCTATTTTGGAGAATGGGTGAACACCTTTAAACACAAACAAAGAAATAAAACATTGAGGTCCCAAAGTGAAAACCTATTTTAGGTGATTTTGTATTAGGGTAAAAGTAAAGAGAGAGACCATCCTTTTGGTGAAAACTTATTTTAGGCATCATTATATGGGGGTGTTCACATCTCCTCGAATGAATCTCAAGAGACCACCAATGATGAAATTGATTTTGGGTCTAGGTTTAATTATGCAAAATAATATGCCTTTGATCAAATTGCCCAAGAATTTCAAATAGTATTTGTAACATGGACATCCCTAACATTGAGAGATTTAGATTTGTCTTGTTTAGGAGATCTTGAAGAAATAGTGTAAATAGAATACTTTGTAGTTATAGCCAAATTCAAATAACCACAAACCATTATGGAAGATGGTTTGAATCTCCTTGTAAAAAACACTATGGAGGTCAACATTAGGACTCTAGATGACCTGAAATGGATCAAATTAGGATCATTCCTCACTAATAAGGAAACTAAAATCTTTACATCCCTTTTGAGGGAATTTGTTGAAATCTTTTCTTGGGCTTATTCAAACATGCTAGGTTTGGACCCCATCTTAGTATTACACCACCTTATTATACATCCTGATGCCAAACTTGTGAATTAGAAATTATGTAAGATGTATCTTTGTATTTTTGTGTTAGTAAATAAAGAGTTAGAGAAACTCCTAGAAGCAAGATGCATCTGACTGATCAACTACTTAGAGTGGATCTCTAATATTGTACTTATTAGTAAGAAGCTAGGATTCATAATATGGATTAATTTCATATATATAAATAGGGCCTACCCTAAGGATGAATTTCCTCTACCAAACATTGTTATGATAGTTGAATCCATAGTTGGGTATGAAATGATTTCACTTATGGATGTATTTTCAAGATAAAACTAGATCTAGATTGCACTAAAAGACTAACATAAAATAGTGTTCACCACTCCATGGGGAATGCTTTGTTATCAGGTTATGTTGTTTGGTCTCAAGAATTTTGGGACTGCATACTAAAGCTACATGATCATCAAATTTCATGATATGATTCATGACATTATTAAAGACTATGTTGATGACATATTGGGCAAATCAAAGACCTATTATAATCATTCAACTACCCTATGGAGAATATTTGAGAGGCTGCATGAATACAAAGTTAGATTCAATCCCAAAAAGTGTGTTTTTGGTGTTAATTTAGACAAATTATTAGGATTCATCATCTCTCACAGAGGTATTGAAGTTTATCCTAATAAAGTACAAGCCACTACATAGATTCTACCACCTTCTAATTTAAAGAAACTCTATAATTTTTAGGGCATGATTCAGTCTATCAGACACTTCATTTCTTAGTTAGTTGACAACTAACACTTGTTGAAGAATGGTGTCACATTTTATTGGGATGAAGAATGCTAGAAAGCCTTTCAATGCCTAAATGAATATATTTATAATCCACTTGTTTTATTACCACATTTTATAGGAAATCCATTTTTGCTATATCTATCTGCCACATATAAAACACTATGGGCACTTCTAGCTCAACATGAATATAATGGAAAATAGCTTATGTATATTATTTAAATTGTACACTAGTCATAGATGAACAAAAATATACACCCATTAAAAAATACTATTTAAATATGGTCTTTACAACTCAAAAATTATGGAATTACTTGCTTAAGAACCAAGAAAATAGTTATTTTTAAAGTAGATCCACTCAAGTATTTACTATCTAAAATAACTTTACAAGGTCTCATGGCTAAATAGATCATGCTTCTAAGCCATTTTGAGATAGAATATGTCAATCAGAAAGCTATCAAGGGATAAGTTTTTTCATATCAACTTGTTAAAACTCCCCTTACAAATACTAAACCACTCACTTTCCAATTCCCAAATGAGTCCATTATGACCATCATTAAAACACCTCCTGATAAGTATCATTGGAAGCTATATATTAATGGATCATTCAAACTACATAGATTAGGTGCATGCCTATTTTTTATTATACCACATGGGTATCTTATCCCTAAATCATTTCGTTTAGCTATCCTTATACCAATAACATGGCTAAATATGACACTCATTATAGGTATTCATTAGGTAGTATAATGGAATATGCAATATCTAATTATTTATGGTGATTCTTAGTTAATCATCAATTAGGTTATAGACTATTTTCATACCAAAGATGATAAGCTAGTGCCATATAAGGCCATGGTAGACACTCTCAAACAATAGATTGCAACACATAATTTGAACACATACCTAGGTCTAGTAATAGAACATTGGATGCCATGACCACCATTGGCTCTTTGATCCATCACACAAACAAGGAAAAAGAATATTAATTCCTCATTTAAAACCTTCTAATGCCTACTCATGAACCTTCAACTATCACAATGATCTATGATATTATTTATCCTAGCTCTATATGGTATTCAAACCTCTTTACCTATCTTCATGACCATATCATTCCACTAGACCTATCGAGTAAATAACTAAATTCATTTACCCACCAAGCCTCATGTTATACCTTATTTGGACCAACCTTATACTACTGTAGTCTTGATGGTATCTAATTCATTATTTAACTTTAGCTGAATCAACATTAGTGTAATGGGAAGTTCATGAAGGAGTATGTGGCACCCACATTAACAGGGCCATCCTATCTAAAAAGCTCTTATGTACTGGTTATTATTGGCCAACTATGGATTCAAATGCAACTGATTATGATAAAAGGTATGAAAAATTTCAATAGCATTCCAATTTGATTCATGCCTTAGCCAAAACACTCAAACCAATGCTTATTCTATGGCCATTTGCTACATGGGGCCTCAATCTCATTGGAAAGATTAACCCTACCTCATCTAATGACCATAAACACATCTTTACCACTACTAAATATTTCACTAAGTGTGTTGAAGCTATACCCCTCACGTGTCTAGAAATTTTTTTCCAAGTTCATCTTCAATCATCTCATTTGCTACTATGGTATCCCACCTAATATTATATCTGATATTGGTGGATAATTTTAAAAAAAGGATGTCAAAACACTTTGTGTCAAGTATAAAATTACTCAACATTTTTCTACTATATATTACCCACAAGCTAATGGCTAGGTAGAAGAATCTAATAAAACCGTTATCAACATACTTAAAAATATTGTCAATGATGCTGGCCATGATTGACACCTCTAAATATTTCATTCCCTTTATGAATACCATACTAATTATCATACCCTAATAGGATTCACTCCATATTCCCTAGTTTATGGCACTAAAATCATTCTTCCCTTTGAGGATGAGTTACCTTCTTTGTGTATCTCATTAAAACATGTCTTGGATGATGAATATTACTAAGTAGCTCTCTTACAAGAGCTATAGTTGATGAAAAATACATGGCTGCTATCAATAACCTTCAAGTATACCAAAATAGACTCCATGGACACTATAACTGATGGGGCAAACACAAAGAATTTGAACTTGGGGATCTTGTTCTCAAATAAAACCAAAAGAATACCACAATTGAGAAAAATAAGAAAGGCAAGTTCAAACCCAATTGGATAGTCCCATATATCATTGTTGAAAATTATGGCTCTAAAGCATATAGACTCGCTACACCATATGGAGATGAACTTGATGAGACAATGAACATCATACACCTCAAGCGTTACTTCACTTGAGACACTTAAAGTATTATCTATGACACCTATTTACTTTGTATCATATTATGATTTTATTTGTACCTTACCCTATACTATTCGACCATACCTTTCCTATTAACCATAGTTGTTTTTACTCTCCCTTCCTAACCCTATACCTTTCCACCATACCTTCCCTATTGACTAAATTTGTTTTTTCCCTCCCTCCCAACCCATTTGACCTTGGTTCCATTATATTATTTCTTCGAGTACATTTAGCATGAAGATTTAGATCATGTTTCAATAGTTGATTTAGTATTCTAGATAGAGGCTGCATTTTGGACCAATATGATAATGGTTTGGTAGTTTCATCCTTCATTTCTTATTTTGTCTCATTTCGGGTATTCCTAATTATAACTTCCTTTAGGTAAATCAATATTATATTCTATGCTACTAATTATAACCTACTTTGGGAAAATTGTTAACATTGACCTATGCCATTGTTTCTTAATTATAACCACCTAGGGGAAACTTAAGAACAACATATTTATCATGCCTTGAAGTCCCACCTCGCCATTCCTATGCCATACTGTGCCATTTACCTAATTTGAGAACTTATTACTACCTAGTCAAATTCTTCTATTATAAGTCATAACTATAGTGACTTGAGGTCCTAATGGAACTATATAGACAATTATTGATTCATATTGAGGTTAGATCAATCACGCTTTGCCACACTTTCACCATTTTATGAGCAATTTAAGTTTGAACACTCTTATCATTTTGTGAGTTCAAATTTTTACTATCTCATAATTCTCAATTAAGTTGAGATTCTTTAGAAAATCTAAAAACATTTGTAAAAGATCTAGAAAGTCCTAAAAATCACCAAATCAACCACTTTTTTGCCTTAAGGATTCTAAGACCCCTATCTATTTCATAATAAACCACTTATCATTTAGTTTCCCCATATTTATTGGCCTTCAAAATTATGCTATTGTCATTTTATGAGTAATCATTTAAATTCTATTGATGTTATGTGATCTCATTCCTATGATCATAAGAATTTAACAATAGAAAGGAACTTAGATCAAGTGTTAGTTTCAAAAAACCATGAAATCAAGACACTAACATGCTGACATATTTAAGCTTAGATATGAGGGGGAGCATAATGGAATAAATATAATGGAAAACCCAAATAAAATCAAAACAAAAATAATCTTTAACTTCCTTGAGAGATCTGAAGGATTTGTTCACGCTTGCTTAGTTTATGCTCAAGAAATCTTTGGAAATGGAGTTTTCTTTGCTCCCTCTCTACTTAGCACCATTGTTGGCTTGTGGCTTGTTTGTTATGGATTACACTTGATTGATGGATTGGATTAATATTTTGACATTATAAAATTATTGTCATGAGTCTTATACAATAACCTCCATTATAAATCTATAATATCCAAGCTCTCCAAATGAAGAGGCAAATTTGTTAGGGTGTGGAGCTAAAAGCTTCACCTTATTGCAAACATGGAGGATGCTGAGTATGAAGTCACTGGCATCGGCAGGATCACCGACGTCGATCAGTGGATAGTGTAGAAGGAAACCAACCTTGATAGTAGTCGGTTGATGTCAGTCAGCTCCAGTTAGATAGGGACCGATGTCGGTCGCTTGTGCGGTTCTAGAACTGCTGTTGACGAATAGTCAGTTAAGTGAATGGGTTGTTTGCATGTTAAAGACTAGTTTGAGTCTTTGAGCCACTTGTCTAATTATTGTATGCATGAGATATATATAATAGACTCATGGGCTGTATTGTAAAGTGGTAGAACTTGGAGAGTTCTTCCCATGGTAGAATCAAGTAGGATTCTTCATGTATGTAAGATCAGGTTTGATATGCAGGGTGTTATAGGATCATGGTGGAGATCTACATGTGATAAGTAAGATCAGGTTGGTCTGCAGGGGTGTGTGTATGTGAGGGTCAAAAAGGAGATTGGTGGGGGAGCTAGATCCAAGGTGACAGCAATATATCAAGGAGCAAGATCATGGTGAGATCTACTTGGAGTACCAGTTCATACTCGGTTGTACTGGAAGTACAATGAGGTGAACAACAGCTTGTGTTAGCTGTGTGTTGTGACCTATTGAGAGAAGATTACTTTGGAGGGAAGATTACTGGGAGCCCTTGAGGAGGAAGCCTCATAGAGGTGGAAGAAGAGTGTGATCTCTTTATTGTAATTTCCTTTGTAATGAGTTGAATACAATTATGTGTTGCCTCTCATATTCTATGTTATTTCTTATTGATAGTTATTTGTTCTTCTGGGTATTTTCGCATGTTTAGTTGCTTATACATTGGTAATCATGTGTGCTCTTAAATCTGACAAGTTGTGTTAGAGCTTTGGGGAACTTTGGTCCTATCAAATGGTATCAGAGCTTTTGGTTGGGATACTAATAGGTTGTATCAGATCTGGTTAGTGTGTGTTGATTACAAGTTACTCATAGGGGTTTCTATTTGAGTGGGAGTAGAGCAATGGCAGAAGACAGTAAGCTAAGAATGGAGAAGTTTAATGGCAAGAACTATCAAATATGGAGGATGCAGATTGAAGATTATTTGTATCAAAAAGATTTGTACTTACCATTGGGTGGGGTTGATTGCAAGCCCCGGGATATGAAGGATGAAGAATGGGAGGTTATTGATCGGAAGGCTCTGGGATATATAAGGTTGAGTCTTGCATCGTCTGTGATTTCCAACTTATCTCAGGCTAAGACAATGGTAGAGTTGATGGAATCTTTGGCAAATTTATATGAAAAACCCTCAGCTTCGAATAAGGTATTTCTTATGAAGCAATTATTTAATTTGCAAATGTTGGAAGGTGGATCTGTTCATAGTCATCTTAGTGATTTCCATGGTTTGGTAAACAAGTTAAATTCAGTCAATATTGTTTTTGATGATGAAATTAAGGCTCTCTTAATCTTATGCTCATTACCTAAAATTTGGGAGAGTTTGGTAATGGCAGTTAGTAATATTGTATCTGCTTCAAAAATCTTAAAAGTGGATGATGTTGTGAGTGCAATCTTGAATGAAGATATACACAGGAAAAGCATAGGTGAATCATCAGGAAATGCTTTGAGTGTGGAAGGTAGAGGAAGGCAAAGAGAGAAGATAGAGTGTGGGAGATCAAGGTCCAAGATAGGCAGGAGATCCAAGTCCAGGTATGGCAGAATAACCTACTAGAAATGTGGAAAGCAAGGGAACTTAAAGAGAGATTGCAGGTCAGGTGAAGATCAACATGAAGGACATGAAGAAGAAGTAGATGTTGCAGAGTTCATTACATAGGATGCTCTGGTATGTTCTTTGGATAAAGTAGAATCTTGGGTTTTAGATTCTGGTGCCTCTTTTCATGCATCCCCAAATAGGGAATTTTTTCATGAGTATGTCCAGGGAGACTTTGGAGAAATTTGTTTAGGGGATGGTAAGCCTTGTCAGATGGTTGGCAAAGGGAAAGTGAAGCTAAAATTGCAGATAGGTAACACATGGGTGTTGAAGGAGGTCATGCATGTCCCAGTTCTGGAGTAGAATTTGATTTTTGTAAGAAGTTTGGGTGATGAGGGTTGCACAGTAACTCTCACAGTGGACTCTTGGAAGGTTACCAAGGGTGCACTTGTTGTAGCAAGAGGTAGGAAAGTAGGTACGCTTTATCTATCTACTTGTATTACTGATTCTCTTTTTGGGTTATCTACTTCAGCTATAGATTCGAAGATGTGGTTTAATAGGTTTGGTCACATGAATAAGAAAGAGATGCATGTTCTTGAGTCAAAGGGTATGCTTTTGGATTTGAAGAGCATAGATTGATATTTTTGTATACAGAAGAAGAAGGTAACATTTCTTAAGGAATCTGATGTTCATGACAAGAGTAGGAAAGCCTTGGTTCTTAAGGAGAAGATGACAGACAGGTATCAGTCACAGGGGCTGAGGAATTATGAGTAGAGCAAGGGTGATTTGGACAAGGGTTTGATCCAAAAGGAGCTCACGGGAAAAAGTCAGTTCTCACAAGAAAAACATAGAGACCGACATCAGTTAGAAAACCAACATCAGCATCCAGACAGGGATTGATGTCAGCTATGTTCAGCCTAACATCGGTGACTCAGGGTAGATAAACATCGGTGTCAGTCAGAGGGAACTGATGTTGGTAGTGAGGCAATCGCATGGAACTGACATTGGTCAGGTGCAAACTGAGATGTGACTGGCATCAGTCATTGAGATGGATTTTGGGCAGACAGTAAACTGTGAAGGAGTCTCAAGCACCCATATGGAGGACTTAAAGGGTAAGTAACCCTAAAATTTGTCATTTCCCTTCTTTACACTACTTGTTGCTCACTGATGGTAAAGAACTAGGAAGTTATTAAAGAAGCAGAGTAGGTAGATCCAAGAAATAGTGGGAGCTTGGCATGGATGAGGATTGTGATTCCTTAGAGAAGAACCAAATGGGAGTTTTGGGTGGAGTTGCTAGCTGGAAGGAAGCATTGAGAGATGAATGGATGTTCAAGATGAAGAAGAGCGGGAATGGATATGTGAGATGGAAGGCCAGGGTATATGGTCTTGAGTGAGCTGCAGGACAATGGAGGTTTGATCATTGTGTTTTTCTTTACCAGGTTAGATAATATTAGCTACATTATCCTATTACTGTATGTTGTGCTTGTAGCAGGGTTACAAATATAGGGAGTTGCTGAACTAAAGGTAAATCTAGTTTAGAGGTTTGTCATGAGGAATCTAGGAGTAGCAAGATTCTTTGGCATGAGTGTGTTTTAGGGACATGGAAGGTCACAGGTTGACTTTATTTTAGGATGATTGTGTGAGACCGGTTAACACACTGATGGTTGGATAGTTCTATGAACAGTGTCTTGATTCACATAATGAGGTTGAGTACATATGTATTAGACCTGAGTTTTCCCAAGCAGTGGGAGTTGTCAGAAAGTTAGGAGCCAATTTGGGAAAGAAGCATTGGAGGGTAGTTCAGTGGATTCTTAGAGGGACCAGTAGCAGGTGCACATGCTATGTAGGGTCAAGTTATTTTCTACATGGGTTTGTAGATGTGGATGTGGCAGGTGATTTGGATGACAGGTGTTACACCACAAGATTTGTGGTGGTTGGTCTTCAAGTGTGATCTTGAAGAGGAATACAAAGCCAAGGGAACAAACTAGATGATGTACAAGTACAGGTACAGTTGTAACTATTTATCTCCAAGTGAGAGATTGTTAGGTTGTGGAGCTAAAAGCTTCAACTATGCAGACATGGAGGAGGATGCTGAAGTTCTAGAAGTACCAGCATCGGTAGTATGACCAACATCAGTCATGATGAATGCAAAAGGCAACCAGCATTGGCAGGGAGTCAGTCGACGTCGGTCAACACTAGTTAGACAGGGACTGACATCGGTCGCCTGTGTGTTCCAAATTTTTTTGTTACACGAACAGTTAGTTTGTTGAACTAATTACTTGCATGTAAAGACTACTTCGAGTCTTGAGCTGCGTGGATAATTATAGTAAACTAAGAGTCTAAGTTATTTTTTAAGTCTGGGATCTATTTATAGACCCATTGGCATGTATTGTAATTATGAGCTGAAAAGGAAGGCAATGAAGATCCTTCCATGGTAAGATCATTGAGTCGCAGGTTGTTGCAAGCTCATAGGAGATCTACATGTGTAAGTATGGTATGTTGAATTTCAGGTTGTAGGTTCATGGGAGATCTACTTGAAGTACTTTAGAGTGCTTGGTGTACTGGCAGGGTTATTACTGACTGGTTGGAGAGGTGAACACCAATTCTGTGTGTGAGTTGTGTGTTGGGACCATTTTTGGTAGGAGAGTGAATTTTTGAAGAAGAATTACTATACACTTGAGGTGTGGGAAGCCTCTGTAAGGTGGAAGAGTGTGGCGTCTCTTTATTGTATTCTTTTCTGTATGAGTATTAATACAAGATAGTGTATTGTCTCTCATATTCTGTGCTATTTGTGAATTCTAGTTACTTGTACTTTTGGATATTTCTTCATGTTTAATTGCTTGTATTTGGTAATCATATTGTGCTCTTTCTGAGGAGCAAGATCCTAACAAGTGGGATCAGAACAGGTGTGTTTGTTCTTGGATTCCCCATCAAAATTCTTGTATTTATAGGCTTAGGAACTAACCCCAATTCAATATGAGTTAAAGTGTAGTTTAAAAATGAAATGGGTTCAAACCTAACCTAAATGAGTTAATTAAATATAGTAGAGTTTAAAGGTGTCATTAATTAATGATTTTCAATGAATAGGCATGGGCGAGATATTTTTAGATATTTTTAAAGGCACGACCACTCACAAAAGGTAATCATGAAAACCTAGGATATTCTTAATTTTTGAATTTCATTTTTTAGTTATTTATTGATTGCACATGGATAGTTCAACTTGGCATTTAATTTGGTTTATAATTTTAATTAATTATGATTAGGCTTTTTAGTATTTCCAAGATTTTATTTTATGTGTGCACTTGTTTCACCTAATAGGTTTAAACACCAAATTGCATGTTATGATGCCACATGATGATTAGAGATGAATACATGAAAGGTTTTTGTTACTTAAATTAGGATACCCAAATTAGGGATGTCTCAATGGGATTATAAACTTTGATGAATGATGCATAAGCAAATTTGGGATGTTTAGTAATTCTTAGGTTTAATTTGCAATGATTGGTAAGAATCAATCTAAATTTTGATTGAAGGCCATTGGTGCCCAATTTTAGGTGTCTATAGTTTGCCCTTGTTTAAGCATTGAAAGTTATAATCATAGTAACATTTTCTTAAAAAATGAAAAGGTACTTTATACTTACATATTTAATGACAATGGATGAATTACAGGTGTCCCCTCAAGGGAGCGGTTAGTAAAGGGGTCGTCAATTGGTCCCTCAAAAGTAGGAAACAATTGGACCAAAAATATGAAATGGGGTGGAAGGGACTAATTTTTCCATAGGTAGTTATAATCAGTGGCATATGGAGTTGTCCTAGTTAGGATAGGCAAATAAGATGATTTGCCCATAAACAATTATAATCATTGGCATATGTGGGATAAAAAGGTAATGATTTAACCAAAGGTGGTTATAATCATTAAAGGGAAAATAATGATTATAGTTATAATCATTGGTAGGATAAAACATGCCCTAATTGGGTAGATAGAGATAATGGTTTACCCAAAGGCAATTATAAGCATTATCATGGTGAATACATGCCCTAGTTGGGTAGAAGAAAGAGAATGATTTGACCAAAGGTATTTATAAACATCAAACTTAAAATGGATGAAAACACAATGATTTTCCCAAAGGTGGTTAGAGCCATTGGTAAGGAAATGGGATGGTATACAATGGTTTACCCAGAGGTAGTTATAAGCATTGTATCTCGATTATGATAAACATTATATGGAATATGATGGCATGGTACAAAGGATAAAGATGAATTTGGGAACCCTGTGAGTAGGGAGATGATCATTTGAACTAACAAGGGTTAAAATTATTTTGTTGTTTAATTATTTTATTTGGGATATGATTTAGATTAGATCATGAATGTTTCTAGTGCCAAGGAGAGATATCACTATTGCATTACTGTTTAGACTCTTGGAGCTGATTTTTACTATAGCATGTAATGATAGGCATCATGATAGAATACCATGAATACATGGCCAAAATATGCATAAGGAATGACACTTGATCTAATAAAAAATTAAAAACAATGCACCAATGATAAAAACCATGATGACAATGTTGATGTATGAATATGGATGGAATCAAGAATAATGTGCATTGAATCACCCAATGAAAACACATAGATTGAATCAAGGCATAACATGAAAGTAAATACATAGGAAAAAAAATAAACAAGAAACAAGAAAACAAATAAAAATAATGAAACAAACACAAAAAATGGCTAATTACAATGTTAGTATAAATGACATGACAAAATCAAGATTATAAACATTGCCCCTAGCATATAGGAAACAATGTAACAAAAAAACAAAATTGGGGAATAAAAAAAAAGGAAGGGGGTGATTGAGCTATCTCCAAATGCAATGGACTAGTTCCATGGACATAAGATCCAACAAAAACTTTAGGCCAAATATAGTTCTCCCATAAAGTGGGATATAAGAAAATGATGAAAAGAAAACATGATTGTGTTATAGAAGAATATGGGAATGGACTCATAAAATGGAAAAAGCATGAGATGTTAGGCAAAAAAGGATAGGAGAACTAAATGATAAGTGGTTTATTATGACTTAGTGAGGGTTCCCAAAGTCCTTAAGGAAAAGAAGTGGTATTTTTAAAGTGGTTTTATAAATGTTTTTAGAATTTTTGGAGCATATCAAATCAGTTAAGAATGACTAGACACTAAACAATCCAATCTCATAAAATGGTGAGAGTGTTTAAACTTCAAATTTCTCACAAAATTTTGAGAACATAGCTTAGGTTGCTCGTAAAATGGCAAGAGCGTGACAAAGGGTGACTAAGTTGAAATAAATGTGAATCAAATGTTGCCTACATAGTCCCAATATGGGACCTCAAATCATTGTAGTTATGCCTTACAATAGAGGAATTTGACTAATGTAATATCTAATTCAAAAAAAATAGGCAAAGTTGGAAAATGGCATAATACGACATAGGCATGGCAAGGTGGTGCTTCAAGGTAGGATAAGCAAGTGTTGACCCTAATTTACCCATAGGTAGTTATAACTAGGAAACAATGACATAGGTCAATGATACTAATTTTCCCATAGGTAGTTATAATTAGGAGCATGACCATGGGATAATAATTTTCCCAAAGGTGACTATAATAAAGCCTAGTTAGTATAGAATGAAACAATAAATGAAAGATGAAACTACCAAACCACTATCATATTGATCTAAAATATGGCCTTTATCTAGAATATTGAAACAACTACTAAAACTTGATCTAAAACTTCATGTTAAAAGTAACCATGGACCCAATGGAATAGAAGCAAGGTCAAATGGGTTGGGTAGGTAGGGTGAAAACAACTCGATTGATAGAAAAGGTATGGTAGAATAGAATATGGTGGAATGGTAAAGTGATTTAATGGTATAATATAAAGAAGAATGTTGATATTATGGTATAATGGAAATGTGCCTCATAGACAATACACCAGGTCTCTTAAGAAAAATAACACTTAAGGTGTATAATGTTCATTAGCTCATCAAGTTCATCCCCATTTGGTGTAGTGAGCCTATATTCTCTAGCACCATAATTTACAATAATGATGAATGGGCTAACCTAGTTGGGTTTGAACTTGCCTTTATGTTTCTTCTTAGCCATGGTATTCTTTTGGTTTTATTTAAGAATGAGATCACCAAGATTGAATTCTCTATTTTTCACATGTCCATTATAATGGCCATGGAGTTGATTTTGGTATGCTTAAAGGCTATTAAATTTGGTCTAGCATTTCTCATCAAGTAACTCTAGCTCTTGCAGGTGAGCTACTCGACAGTCTTCATCATCTAGGACATGCTTCAAAGAGATGCATAGAGTAACTTGAAATTAATGGGAAGAATGGCCTTAGTGACATAAATGAGTATGGAGTGGTACCTATAGAGTATGATATGCCTAGAGGGTGTAGAATTATTGAAGGTGACAATCATGGTCGACATCATTGACAATATTTTTAAGGATGTTTACAATGGTTTTATTATGTGCATCTACTTGATCATTACCTTATGGGTAATATGCCATAGAAAATTATTGTTTAATATTTTAATTAACACATAGTGATTTGATATCCTTGTTCTTGAATGATCCACTATTATCAGATATAATATCAAAAGGAATACCATATCAAAAAATGAGATGGTTAAAGATGAATTTGAAAATTTGCTTTCCAATGATGTGAGGGGTATAACTTGAACCCACTTAGTGAAATATTCTATGGTATTAAAAATATGTTTATGGACATCAAAGGAGTTGGGGTTTATCTTCCCAATGAGATTGAGGCCCCATGTAGCAAATGGCCATGGTGTAAGCATTGGTTTCAATGTCTTGGATGGTGCATGAATCAGATTGGCATGCTATTGACATTTATTGCACTTTATCACATACATAGTTTCATATATGTCTATTTTTTGATAATAATACCTAGTATGTAAGAGATTTTTGGATTGGATGGCCTTACTGGTGTGGGCTCCACATACCCCTTCATGAACTTCCCATAATACTAATGTATATTTTGTCAAAGTTAAATAATGAAGCAGAGTTCCATCAAAATTGTAATGATATAGGGTTGATTCAAGTAAGATATAATATGAAACATGGTGGATAAAGGCCTTGGATTATTTATGGGATAGGTTTGATCAAATTATTTGGTCATGAAGATAGGTGTAAAGGTTTGAAAACCAAATATAGTTGGGACCAACAATATCATAGATCACTTCAATAGTTGATGATTCATGAGTTGGTACTAGCATATTTTGAATGAGAAACTTGTGTTCAATGGCTGCATCTGTATGATGAATTAATCATCGAATGGTGGCCATTGCATTTTCTATTCTATTACTTTATCATGGTATATGTGTAAACTAGACATCAATAATTTACTACTTGAGAGTGTTGACCATGGCCTTTATGGTACTAGCTTATCATCTTTGCCTAAAAATCATCTCTAACTTGATTGATGATTAATTGAGAATCACCATAAAATTTTAGATGTTGTATGTTCCATTATATTATCTATTGATGTCCTATAACAAGTGATTCATTCTTGGCCACATTATTGCTATAATAAAGCTGATCCACAATATCTTAGGGATTATATCCCTCATAAATTAATAAATAAAAGGCCCACCCCTGATCCACGTGTTTTGAATAATCCATAAAAATATAGCTTCTGGTACTACTCCTCAATAGGTGTTTCCATGATGGTCATGATGGATTCATTTGGGATTGGGAATGTTAGTAGATTTATATTTTTAAGGGGTACTTCAACAAGCTAATCTACAATAACTTGCCCCTTGATGGATTTGTGGTTGACACACTCTATCTCAAACTCACTAAGAAGTATGATCCACTTGGCCATGTGGCCTTGTAAACATATTTATATAGTAGATACTTGATTAGATATATTTTTTAAATGACCATGGTCTTGTTATTTAACATGTAATGTCATAGTTTTTGAGCTATGAAGACCATAGATAATTAAACTATTTCATTGGATGTATAATTATGATCATACATTACTAGTGTATGACTTAAATAATATACAACATGCTCCTTTCCATTATCATAATGTTGAGCTATAACTATCCCTAGTGATTTGTTTGTAGTAGATAAGTATAATTAGAATGTCTTTCTTAGCATTGGGGGAAACAAGATAAGTGGATTTACTAGATAGTCCTTTAAGCGCTGAAAAACTTTATGAGATTCATCATCCCAATGAAATGTGACCCATTTATTTATGAGCTGTGTGAAGGGATGGCACTTTTTGGCCAACTAAGATATGAAGAATTTTATGGATTGTATCTTGCCCTACAAACTATGGAGTTACTTTAAATTGGTTGGTGGTGGCATATTTTTTATGGCCTGTACTTTGGTTAGATTAACTTTAATGCCTCAATGAGACACAATGAAGATAATCTTTTTTTAAAAATTAACTCAAAAAACACATTTCTTAGGGTTGATCCTAAATTTGTATTCATGTATTCTCTTAAATATCCTCCTTAGTGATGTTAAATGATCAGCCCTAGTCTTTAATTTACCTAGTATGTCATCGATGTAGTCTTCAACAATGACATGGATCATATCATGACATATTATGGGCATGGATATTTAGTATGTGGCCCCTAAATTTTTGAGACCAAATGGCATAACTTGATAATAGAGTTTTCCCCATGGAGTGGTGATTGTTGTTTTATGTTGTACTTCTGGTATGATTCAGATCTGGTTGTATCCTAAGAATCCATTAATTAATGAAAACATTTCATAACCCACTATGAAGTAAAGAATCATGTCAATGTTTGGTAGAGGAAAGTCATCCTTGGGTTAGGCCTTGTTTATGTCTCTAAAATTAGTGTATATTTTAATTACTTCTAGATTTTTGCTAACCAGCATAACATTTGAGATCCACTTTGAATAATTGATTGATTAAATATATCTCACTTCTAATATTTTTTCCAACTCTTTCTTCACTAATACAACAATGTGAAGATGAATCTTGCATAATTTTTTTTTCCATAGGTTTGGCATCAAGATGTACCACAAGGTGGTGCAAAACCAAGGTGGGGTCCAAACTAGGCATGTTAGAGTAGGCCCCGGAAAATATATCAAAAAATTACCTCAATAGGGATGTGAATACTTCATGTTCCTCCTTAGTGAGGGATGTGCCTAATTTGATCCATTTCAGGTCATCTAGAATCCTAATGTTAACTTCTATGGTATCCTCCACTAGAAGGGTTGAACCATCTTGTAGAATAGGGATGACCATATGACAAATACTATTGAAAAATCTTAGATGATTTGATTAAAATCTTACTATTCTTCAAGATTAAACTTAGACCCAATGGAAAGTTCATCATTGGTGGTATCTTGAGCTATGTTTGAGGAAGGTTGAACAACCCCATCTAATGGCACCTGAGATAGGATTTCACCAAGAGATTGGCCTTTCTCTTTACTATTTGCTTGGTCTGAAAGTGCCTCAAAGAGGTTTCCACTTTGGAACCTCAATGTTTTATTTAATTATTTTTGGCTAAGGGTGTTCACTTCTCAAAATAGGCTTCAAGATCTAATTTGACTGAGAACCCTTATTTATGGTATCCCAATGAAACATTGCCCTTAAGGCCTAAAAAATTGTAGAAGGCCTCATAATTCTAAAACTCATAGATTGGTAATATTGATTCTTTTTGGCCCCAATCTATTAGTTGAAGATAATATAATGGAAGTGGATTATGGTGAATAATTGGTCAAAGGTTACAAATGGCATTAGTGTCAAATAAATTGGTATTGGATAGGTCATTGAAAAGGCTATGATCAGATTCTACTTCACTATCAGCATCACCATCACTAGTCATCAATATTAAAACACAAGTAAGGTACACAAGATCACCTCCAGGTAGTTTAAATATAAGATCATAAGTTACTTTATACCAAGTAGTATAAATTGTATCGAGAAGACCCTATTGATTTAGCCTAAGCCCTTCTTCATAGGATGTTTCTCTATGATTTTGTTTGAAATAGGATACATGGCATTAATATAATAGTCAACTAGTTTGTCATTATATAACCAATGTTCATCATCTAGAATAGGGTCCTATTCTTATCTAGTGGTTGATATGAAAATGATTGGTGCTAGACTATGTTATTGGCCTTTTACTACCATTTCATGGAAAGTGGTTTGGATTTTGGTCTTCTAAAAGACTTGGGGTTCAATGAAAGATTGGCAATGTGGAATGAATTATGTGTTAAATATTATCCTAAGACATTAGCTGAGATGGTATAATTATTAGATATTTGAGAAGGTGGCATGTGGGAAAGTGAATCAAGGGTATTAGGGTCAATGTATTTGGCCTCTAGTGAATAAAATAGTATTTCTTTTCCCTTGTATTTCTTGGCAATTGGATTCAAACAAAAATGGTAATTATAGCTTTATTACTTGACCTCTAAATGCTTGCAATGTTTGTATGGATACAAATATCCATGGACAATTACCTCTAAACCTAAATGGGGGAACTTCATACACTAGTGCATTGTTGACAAGATTATATGAATATCATATATCCAAGGTCTACCCAAAAGAATATTATATGATAATTCAAGGTCTAATACATGGCATAAGGTATCATGGGTCAAAGGGCCAATGATAATTGGAAAGCTGATGGTGCCTTATGATTCTCATTTTTCATTTTCATAGGTCTTGATTATTATTATTTTTGGCTACAAGTTGGCTATCATGTACCCAAGAAGATTGATGAGATTTAGAGACACAATATTTAGGCATGATCTATTATTTATGAGGACATGTTTTAATTTATACCATAGTATGACAAGTTTGATGTATAAGGAATTATTATGAAATAGTCCAAGGCATGACATATCACTTTGGTTGAAGATTAATTATTGGCTTAGAGATAAATGTCCAACTAAATCTCAAAATTTATATGGGGATATGTCATTAAGAACTTGGGATTGGCTAAGGAAATCTATTAAGATTTTTATGTGGACTATAGATGCACATAATAAATCTAAAATATATATTTTTGAGGAAACCTTTTATAATTATTCCATAATATCGAAAGTCATTTCTTTGATAGTAGGTAATGGATTATTCTTAGCCAAAATCGTGGGTTAGATCAGTGAAGTGGTAGATGGCTATGGGCTTGGTATGGTAATATTTGATACTTGAGTTATGATTGCACAATCAATATTAGATACATGACTATTATTACTAACAAATGATGGTGGAGGTGGACTAGATATGATTAGTATCAATTGCTGGTGAACTTGTGCATGGTCATAAGATAATGATGAGTTATTGATATAAGGTCCAAAATTGGGGATCCCTACTTGATGGTACACCTGTATGTGGTCCTAGGTCAAGAAAAGATCACTGATATTGGTTTGTTAATTGGGAATGATTATAAATGGTCTCATTTGATTGGTATGTGGTCTCAGATTGATGGAAATAGTGTTAATTCAACCTTTTACAATATAGCCTACAACCTTGTTGTAGTCATGTGTAACTACATGGTAGGTCTGTTGGTTGTTGGCATCATTATAGCCTTGGTTCCATCCATTTGTTTGACTTTATTGGTTCTTCTAGTTTTACCTTTGTTGTTCATACTTTTGTTATTATGCTAGATGTTATTAGTTGTTATGTTATGGAAAGGGGTTTTGACATACTCCCAGGTTCTAATTGGATGTGAAAGCTCCATGATCTAATGTGATATCTCTATTTTCCAACATATTTTCAATCAAATGTTTAATTTACACATAATGGTGCAAATTATGGCCATTAACCCAATGATACTCATAGAGTTCATTTTGCTTGTACTAGTCTAGATAATTAATTCCCTCTAGATAGTGCTTTAGAATAGGATAGTTAACATAGATTTAATGGGTTATTCAAGGTGTTGACAGGTCAACATACCCCCATTCTTGAAAAATGGGTATACTTATGTTAAAATTATGCATATTTGTATTTTACAGTTGAAAATTCACTTAATCAGAGTGCCATTAACATGCTTTCACATTATTTGTATTTGAAGATCATCCACACCTTGAATTGGTTGGCTTATTTGTTCATGGATATAATCTAATCTTGTCTAAAATAATTAATGTTTTCTCTTCATGTTTTCAATTTTTAGGTTTATTGGAGCCCTCCTAGAATGAACTATGCCTAGATTTTATAGTTTAATCCCAACTCAGGATTTTACCAAGCTTTGGCTTGTATAAAGTTAAGTTGATTTCATTTTGATCATCATAAAACCCTAACATTGGATATTTTAGACCAAATTCAAAATTGGTAGGAACAAATTACGTGGGAACACTTTAAAAATGCCATAGACTTAGTTCAAAGTTTATAGTAAGGTTTAGTCATGTTTATTAACATGACCAAACTTTAGTCTTAAAAATTATATGCTTGGTCCCCTTTATGTCTCGATACCCTTCAATCCATTTTATATTAAGCATGGTCTAAATTTATTATACACATGGCCCCTTTTATTATAAACTTAAGATAAATCTTAATCCCAAAGTATTATTTATGTTTATTAACATAAATAAGACCTTAGTCTTAAGATTTTATCCAAATTTACATATGTATTCGAGTCCTAACTTAAACATTGTGCTTGTTTTTAGGATCAACAATCCACGTTACTTAGGTAGAGTTGATTAGACAGTGTGAGATGGGCCTAATGAGTCAAGGATCTTTCTCCTTAGAAACAATCTCACTCAACCCCATGGATTGAGATTGATGACATTCATTTGAGCGGATGCTGAAGATCTAACGATGTGAGATTGAAGGGTCCTATTTATTATGACATATTCCTAGTCTAAGTTTTTACACTGAGGTTTTAATTATATTTATTAATACAATAAAACCTTAGGCTAAAGAATTATGATATGAATTTTATTATTTGAAGGATCTTTTTCATATGTTGTAAACATTGTTTAAAGACCTTAACCAAAATTCTATTTGTATTTGTTAATATGAATAAAAAAATTAGTCTATAACTTTGGTCTAATTTCTATATTCATGAGCTTTCTTAATTTTTATAATTGAAGGATAAAGTGAATAAGGAAATGACAAGTGTCAAGCTCAAAATAAGTTAAGTCAATTTGATGGATGCATGGATGTATTTGACAATCGTATGAACATCAAAATTAGGCCCAATAAGGAAATTACATGAGATTAAATTATGACAATTGTATAGATGTCATTGACAATCATGAGAATGTCATTGACGATCATGTGAATGTCAAAATTAGGCCCAATAAGGAAATGACATGAGATTAAATTATGACGGTTGATTGGATGTCATTGATGGTCATGAGAACATCATTGACAGTCATGAGAATGTTAAAATTAGGCTTAGCAAGAAAATCATGTGGGATTAAATTATGATGGTCACATGGATATCATTGAAAGTTAAGAGAACATCATTAATGGTCATGTGAATGTCAAAATTAGGCTTAAAAATAAAATCATGTGGGATTAAATTATGATGGCCATATAGACGTCATTAATGGTCACAAGAACATCATTGAAGGTCACATGAATGTTGAGTTTAACCTCATAAAATCAACTGCTTAAAGTCTGAGCACCTTTTAAAGATCAATGTTTTGAATTAATTTGTACCCACTAGATTTGATGGTGTGAGACAAATGAAGAATTTTCAATAGAGCTTAGAATGCCCATAGGATTGCTATGTGGCATGACCTTAGGGCCAAGCACAAATAACGACCAATGGAATTTGACTCTCAGGATTGAGATCAACAAACCATATTTATCCAAGAAAAGAGATTAGATAGTGCAAGATAAATGAATTTTTTTAAAGTGAAGTGGTCAATTTATTAAACATTAATGAGAAAGTCTACCATGAAAATGCCATATCAATGCCATAATGATGCCACATGGGTAGAAAGAAACAAAACTAAAGATTTTGTGGGTTAAAAAAGGGAAAAGTATAAATACATGATCCAAATGAAAATCCAAGGCATGAAACTCAATTAAGTGTAAATAGATACCACCATTAAAGATTTGAGAAGACTTGTAGAAATGTCCTAACATATAAAAAAGCCCTAATTTGACCTAGTATTTATCACAAATCGATCCCAAGAGATTGAATCATCACCTAAGCAAGTGAAAATTGATCCAAAATTAAATTATAGACCACTAAGGAGCAATTTATCAAACTCAATCATGGAAGCCCAAAAATAATACAGAGAAGATACATAGATCTATCTAACCATAAATACAAAGGGAAGGATCTTCAAGGACATGAAATTCAACACTGTGGCTTTAAACATGGGAGACAACAACTGGTCCAAGATTTTTTGGGCCATTAAAGTGCTACCAACCATCATAAGGGAAGATGAGAGGAACACATCAGTCAAGAGGAGGTACTATGACTTGGTTTCCATTTAGATGACAAGCCTTCATTATGCTATAGTGAAACCAGAGGTACTACATTACATTGATGTCCTCTCTTCTTTTTTCAAATTTTGTAAAATTGATCAGTATATGTTAGTTCATGAACATAGCTTTAGGAAGGTTTCCTACATTTATCCTATAGAATTTGAAAATTATTATAAGTTACCCAAACCCTAAGTAGATGTACCCATAAATAATAATTAGGCCAAGTAGAATGACCTAAAGACCATCCTTACCCCATGGTTATATTCTAGAAACTAGGTATTTTCTAACCTCAGTGGCAACATTCTAATCAAGAAATTTAGGGCAAGGCTTAGGATGATTATGACATTAATGAAAAAATTATATGGGAACCCTTCCACCACCTATGTTGACAAGCTCTGGGTCCCTTTTGTGTATTTCCTGGTCAAGAAAGAACTTACTCCCCCTTTAAGAGAAATGATTATCACTTGTTTGAAAAGGCAATTCTATGTAATCAAATTGAAAACCAACAACCACTTCTACATGATGTCATACCTTTTGGATTCTTTGCTTTACATAACCAAGATCCCCGCCCTTTAAGAAAGGTCACCTGATGGGAAACATACAGTCTCCCTATAATACTCAAAATTGCATATATTCAAATATAGGGACCATATGAAATTCATATGTGATTGTGTCTTTCCAACCTTAGTTGAGGCTATCACAAAAAATCCCATGATGAGAGTTAACCCTCTGATCCATAAATATATTGAAGACATAGGGGATATATGGCTCTATCTAGATTGTACTATAATCAAGATTGAGGGTATATAATTCACCCCACTCAGATTACCAATCCATGTGCCAATCAAGATGGCAGAGAAGGATGTGGCCTTCCAGATATGCAATGGTATAGATGCTTTTTGTATAACTAAGAGGAAGGGACTACTCCACACCTTCCCCTTAACTATTGGTAGGATTGTGTTTTAGTAATGGGATAATATTCAGACTAAATCTAAACATAAGGCCTCTTTCAAGTTACAACATGATGAAATAAGGTAGTGGGATCTCCAAGGAAGAGTTGTGGGGCACTTAAAAGTAAATGGAATCAATATGATCTATTAACACTATCTAGACCTTATGACCCAATCTAAACCAAAGATTTTTCATTCATCAAAGTCCTGGTAAGGTTGAAGAAACATAACATCAAACCATAGGCCAGATTACTAAGGGAACAAAAGGGAAATGATGATATATGGTAGATGGGACCCAAGCAATATCATTTGATAGGAGGTCCATCTTCCATACCTCCTGTAGTTTAGCCAAAAACAAAGATACAAAGGCTTGAAGTATAGATTGAGAAAAAGCCAAAGGAAAGAAGACCTAGTGAGCTGGTATCACCTTCAACCTATCTTGAAGAATCAAGATCACTGATTGAAGAAATTAACACAATAACACTGTATCCTAAATAAATAGTGGAGGACACCTTAAAGGCACTAGCTAGTTCTTATCAATCATATGAGAAAGATATCTAAGTAAAGGAAGCTTAATATGAAGAGGTAGAGGAAGATAAGGGGAGGGAAGTAGATTTGGACTTGGTCCCTATTACAACCCAACCCAAAAGAAAAGTTGAGCTAGCCTTGGTCCCATTAGGTGTCAAGAATCCCAAGTTAACCTTCACTCATCCTTTAAGTGAGGTAAAAAATTTTAGTGAGGATAATATAATTCATGGTCCAACCATTCCTAAATGGTTTATATATGGAAAATTATAGAATATCCCTACCATGTGCCACCCTTGGGCTATCATAAAGTTGATCAATATAAATGTGCATGATGAGTTCAAGCCCTAGATTGTGGCCTTATAGAAGGAATAATAATAAAGGATGGATATCTTGGGGAGTCAAATGGGACATAAATGGAAACCCTAGCTCTAAAGATAACTCAATCATTAGTATGGGTTCAAATCAATCTAGAGATTACTAGTTTGGAAAGGGTGATTGAAATGAGAGCCATTATTGGTGGGGAAGAATTCACTCTCCAAAAGATAGATCTATTCCCAGGTTCGAGCCCTATTGAAATACAAAATCTAGGGGATGATAGGCTACTTGAAGATAGAATTTTTGATGTATCCCAAGTCTATTTAGACCAACTACAAACAATGATCAAAGGAATATTACAAAAAAAAGAATATGAAGCAAACTATTGTCTTGACAATTATAGAAGAAAGGTTCAAATAGTTTGAGGATACTATGGCTGACTTATTCAAGTATTTGAAGTCTGTAAGGACCAAAAGGAATGTAATGAAAAAGAAAGGTAATATGACTACAGGATAAGTTGGCTAATGGTAGGCTATAATTTATCAAGTGAAAGATTAGATTAAAGCATTGACTAAGAATCAAGTCCTAGAATTTAGGACAATCAACCTAGCATACCTAAACATGGATATGGCCATATTAGTGGACAAGATTAGTGCCTTAAGAAAATGGTCCAATAAAATAAAGGACATTATTGGGGACCTAAAATAACAAGAGGACAAGATGTTGTACATCTTAGATAATTTGATCAAGGAGCCCACCTTAGTTATTTATTTAGGCCTTATTAAAGATCAGGAGTTTAAGCAAAAACCTACTCAATTCATGTAAGAAGTGAGAAGCCAAGGGAAAGGTACAATAGGGGATGATAATAGGAGAATCATGGGCCTACTTTTATAATCTAAGAATAAAATGGGAGATGTTAAAGGCATTAAGAAAGAAAGAGAGAAGGTTGAGAAGGACCTCAAAGACCTAAAGAATCAAGAAAAAGAACCCTTAATAAAACCTATTGTTGACCTCCAGTTTATCAACAACCAACATTATAGATTAAAGATACTTTAGGAAAGATAGGAGAATGCATCAAAATAGGGTCCTCAAACTAAGTTAGGAATATTCTTTTTTGTAGAAGCATTGTAATATTTGAAAATAGAATATTATTTTTTGTAAAGGCATGTGTATCTTATAAGCACATTTCCTATAGGTTAGTCTACTTGGAAAAGTTTAGTATATTCTAGAACTTTTGTAGAAAGGAAATATGTCCTTGCTCTTGTACACTTGCAATTGGATGACTGACCAACATATTTTCTTGCATTCTATAAAATAAGTATTGTCATTTGTAAAAAGAGGATGGATTTTTTGAGACAAAAAACTTATGTAAACTTTTGATCAATTAATACAATCGATGAATTATAAAAATATTTTTCATATTCATTTGTGTCATTTATAATTATGGTTTCACTCTCACTTGTTTGTATTTCTAGATTTGAATGGTTCTCATGAATTTTAGGTGTGCATCTCTTAATTGTAAAGTTTTTAACTTGTGATAATACTATGTTGACTAAAATTTCTTACGTTAATTTCATTTAACTTACTCTTATTTCATTTGGGATAATGATTTTTGCTTTTAGGGGTCAAGCTTTAAAGTGAACTTAATTCTTATTTTTAATTTTCTCAGTCCTTAAATGTTTGCTTAATGCATGATGAGATTTGAGCTCATGCAACTTAATGTTACACATTGGTTAAGTGCAAGATTTGATGATATTTGAAATTTATCATGATGTTTGGGATGAAGATCAATACAAATCTTTTCTACCTTACCCTTCCCTTTGATTCTTCTTTTAACCAAACCACTCTAGCCTAATTTCCATTATAAATATTCATTTTAGATTAGTCCTTAGATTAGAATTTGATCATGATTCATTAACATTAGATCATATTATTTTACTCTTTTTAAAGATAAATAACTGGTCACAGTGGCTCCCAACCACCAAACTTTACAAATATTATGAAACACTCCACTTGCTTTGCCTCTATTTCATCAATAGATAATAGGATTATCACAACTTGTAACTCATGCATAAAATTCTTTGAACTCTAAAATGAGAAGTTTTATTTAAACACTTTGATAACCTAAGATACACATTTAGGAATCAAAAAAAGGTCACCAAAGATGTGATGAGTAGGCAAAATTCTCTTTACAGGAGGGTTTTGTAAAGGCATAGGTTGCTACATTTGTTGTGCTGATCTAAGCTATTGTGTTTACTATGTTTGTTGAAGAAGTTGTTTGGTTAGGATTAATTTACATATGAAAAATAGGTTGATAATATGGTTTTTTCACCATTTAGACATGTTGTGACTTAGTTAATCCATTTCACATAATATTCTTGATGTAATTTAACTACTTGGGTTTGTCATAACTACTGGCCTGGGTTTGTTGCGATGTTTGCACTTAGACTTGGTTCAATTTTTGGCCATTATTTTCCTTTTGATTTTGGCTCTAATTGGGCAAGGTAAGTTCAATGATCCCTTTGTTAATAAGGTCTATTTCAATCAACAAACCTTTGTCAATGATTTTGTTAAAAGTATATGCACATTGTAGCTCCAAATGGTAAGATATCTTACTCTATAGAGTTTTGGTAAATATAGAGACTAGTTGCTTATCTGGTAGACTATGGGTGAATCGACTGGAAAGTGATCTCCATTACTATAGATAACTCATGAAATATTCAATGGTATTTTTCCTAGCTTACATCAAATCTATCAATGAAATCTCATGATTGATATTATAGAAGTGTTGTACAAAATTGTCTAAAAGATCATCAAAATTATAAACTGAATTCTTTGGTAATTTCATAAAACACTCCAATTTTTGTCCTTATAGGATCCTTGGAAACAACATTAAGAGGTATATGTCAGTATAGTCCACTAGTTAACACACAAAAAATAATTCTTTTAAATGGGCCTTGGGGTCTCTTTTTACCTTATATTTGTTGAACTTTGGTGGTTTGTAACCTTGAAGAAATGGTATTTAAAATTAATCCATGTTGAAGGGGTAATAACACATGTCATCCAAATTAAATTTCTTGGTTAATTTCCCATCTTGGATGGTGGCCATTTCATCCTTTATTTTTTTAGTTATTATGTGAGGAAACTAGTAAGAACCTTAGCTTTAGGTAGAGGCTAGGTAGTCATAGTGGATTGCTTTAATTGAGGCATAGTGGATGTATTTATTAGGGAATGTTGGTTTGGTTCAAGAATGGACCAAAAATATGCATATGTGGATTAGGGTGTGATTATTGAAATTTCACATGTTTCTATGTGATATTTTGGTTAGGATTATGTACATGGGCTTGGATTTGGTGAAATTGTAGATGAGATGGAGGAATTGGATATACTATGATTATTGAGGTTTAATAGGGACATACTATCAACTAGTCAAACATAGCTGATGGAGGGGAAGTTTTGAACCAAGGCCCTATCATTGGATTTTTGGCATACTTGCAATAAAAGGCAATTATTTCCTAATTGGTACTTGTGGAACATTAGAACCTCTTAGTTGTGTGAATCCTTGTTGGGATGTAGATGCATGTTGGAGATTTGGAATTTATCATTGACCAATACTTGTATGTTATTGATTAGACATCATTTGTGATTTTATTGACATGTTGGTCTATGATTGAAGAGGTATGTTTGTCACTACCTAATGAGGTGGAATATTGGTTGCCCCCTATTGAGGTGGAAAGATGTTTTACCTCTAATGCATGGGTACATTAGATTGTGCCTATTATTATAGAATGTTAGTCATCACCTGTTGGGGTGGAATAACATTTGTCACATTTTTTTGAGGTATGATACTGGTAATTGCTTTACTACTTAATCCTTGTGGTTATATACTTGAATAAGTAGTTAGTTGAGGATTAGAGGTAGTTTATTGTAGTTGGGAGGTATGATTACATATCCCTTACATTTAAAAACCATTCATGGTATTGACTAAAGGCAATTTTTTTTGTTGACTAGTTGTTTGTGGAGCTATACCATTTTGGTCTGGATTGGATGTTACATACACGTTGTCTACTAGGTTTGGATCATTATTCTATGTAGAATTAAAAGACACTTATTCAATGGTAAGGGCATTGAACATGTTTTATACCAAAGTGATTTTCACAAATGGGTCTATACCTTGATTTTCTTAGCTTATCTCAATTCAATTAATACTCCTATTGAAGGAGCCATCTTGATAAGAGGAACATTTGACATGGTCATATTATTGAAGTTGTGTACTAAGTTTAGATATGTCTGGTATGCTATTTTCATCTATATGAAATGGTCCTCCACGAGGCCTTTTCCTATTAGAAACATACAAGGGTCTTGATACAACATTGACACAATAGCATGAGGATTGCTAGTAGAGGTATGTTCAATGCTATGATTATAAGACATATTGTAAGTTACTCTTACTAGACTTGGAAAGTTTTCATGGGGAAAGTCTATTGGAAACTTAGCCCCTAACTTTGTAGCTTTGTGTAGACACCGAAATCGTGTCTAGCCCTTGTTCATCCCCTTCCGTCTTGGTCCATTCCTAACCCATTTCTAAAACATTCAATTATTAATTTAAAATAATAAACTTATTTTGAATTAACCCCCCCTCTTTGGACACATCACCCATGACACCTCGCCTAGGACACCTCACCTTGGACTAATTCCTATCCTATGACTCACCCAAGACCTATTCCTACTCCTCTCTAACCACCTAACCAACTCTCGTGCGTATTTATCCTTACCTTCGACAATATTCAACTGACTATGCACTTGGCGGATGTAGAACGGGCTTGCTGGGCCTTTTATGTGTTTTGCACCCATCGACGTCGATCAAATGTCGGTCGATGCTAGCGGGATCGTCGACGTTGGTTTACTTAAACCAGCTTCTAACCCTCTTTCGAGGCTAATCACAATTTCTGGGTAATCACAATTTCCCTCGAGTCACAATTTCTGGCCTAAAATCACAAAATCACGCGTCTAATCACAGATCTTTCAATCTTCAGTCTTCGACCATCCATCAATCTGCTAATCTCTCAGCCAAACCTCTCACTCTCTCCTTTAGGTGCAGCAATAGGTATTCTGCATCAGGCTTCTGCAACATCAAGCACAACAGGGACTCAGCATCAGGGTTATATGTCAAAAACAGGTACGGCATCAACAACACTCTTTCGGCAGGCACATGTATGTACACTGTCTATGTTTTCATTATCTTTGGAATTATAGCATTCAGGGAATATCTCCTCCCTTCAACACTTTTATGACCCTAGACCAGACCAGAGCTGAATCCCATCTCCCTATTGCCTCTATCCTCTATCGAACCATATACTCTGTCCATTCAACCAGACTCTCAGACCCAGATCTTAGACCATTCAACCAAGCCTAAAACAAGACTCTTTTGGACCATTTAACCAAGTCCAAGCTCTATCTTAGACCTGTCCAAAAAATATTTTGCACAACCAGACCCTATCCACAGACCAAAGCCCTACCAGACCCCGTCCAAGCCTACTGCCTCGACCGACGCCGGTCGCTTTCCCCACCGACGTCGGCAGACTAACTGACGTTAGCACCTTGATCAACCAACACCGGTAGGAAAACTGACGTCGGTGATTATGACCAGGTCAACAACATCTTTCAGGTAAGCCTTTGCTTCCCTTTTGCTTTTCAGTCTTTTATCATTACTTTGACATTCTATCTTTTATCGGACTCTTTTTCTATTGACTAGTGGGTTGACCTCCCTTAAGGAAGTTTTCATGCTTCTGGGATCAAGCTTTCACTTGGCAACCCACCATCTATCCATCTAATGCCTTCTTTTGTCCAAGTCTCTTTCTTTACAGGTGTCATTCCTCCACAGCCAAAGAGGAGTCCCCACAGCGTCTGGATTACGGTGTGCAGACTATATCCAGTACACATCAAGCCTTGACCATATCTTAGTTTCTTAATTCTTCTCTTGAATGTAGAAAGTGAAATTTGAATAGAAACATTCTAAATACCTCATCCATACCTCAGGGCAATCCACATCATCCCACACTTGGGGCAACCAACTCTTATTTTTGTCTTACAGTTCGTCCAGAACAACCAACAAGACAAAAAGGGGCAATTGTAGACACCGAAATCATGTCTAACCCTTGTTCATCCCCTTCCCTCTTGGTCCATTCCTAACCCATTTCTAAAACATGCAATTATTAATTTAAAATAATAAACTTATTTTGAATTAACCCCCCCTCTTTGGACACATCACCCATGACACCTCGCCTAGGACACCTCACCTTGGACTAATTCCTATCCTATGACTCACCCAAGACCTATTCCTACTCCTCTCTAACCGCTTAACCAACTCTCATGCGTATTTATCCTTACCTTCGACAATATTCAACTGACTATGCACTTGGTGGATGTAGAACGGGCTTGCTGGGCCTTTTATGTGTTTTGCACCCACCGACATCGGTCAAATGTCAGCCGACACCGGCGGGATCGCCGACGTTGGTTTACTTAAACCAGCTTCTAACCCTCTTTCAAGGCTAATCACAATTTTTGGGTAATCACAATTTCCCTCGAATCACAATTTCTGGCCTAAAATCACAAAATCATGCGTCTAATCACAGATCTTTCAATCTTCAGTCTTCAACCATCCATCAATCTGCTAATCTCTCAGCCAAACCTCTCACTCTCTCCTTTAGGTGCAGCAATAGGTATTCTGCATCAGGCTTCTGCAACATCAAGCACAATAGGGACTCAGCATCAGGGTTATATGTCAACAACAGGTACGGCATCAACATCACTCTTCTGGCAGGCACAGATATGTACACTATCTGTGTTTTCATTATCTTTGGAATTATAGCTTTCAGGGAATATCTCCTCCCTTCAACACTTTTATGACCCTAGACCAGACCAGAGCCGAATCCCATCTCCCTATTGCCTCTATCCTCTATCGGACCATATACTCTGTCCATTTAACCAGACTCTCAGACCCAGATCTTAGACCATTCAACCAAGCCTAAAACAAGACTCTTTTGGACCATTTAACCAAGTCCAAGCTCTGTCTTAGACCTATCCACAAAATATTTTGCACAACCAGAACCTGTCCACAGACCAAAGCCCTGCCAGACCCCGTCCAAGCCTACTGCCCCGACCGACGCCGGTCGCTTTCCCCACCGACATCGGCAGACTAACCGACGTCGGCACCTTGATCAACCAACGCCGGTAGGAAAACTGACGTCGGTGATTATGACCAGGTCAACAACATCTTTCAGGTAAGCCTTTGCTTCCCTTTTGCTTTTCAGTCTTTTATCATTACTTTGACATTCTGTCTTTTATCAGACTCTTTTTCTATTGACTAGTGGGTTGACCTCCCTTAAGGAAGTTTTCATGCTTTTGGGATCAAGCTTTCACTTGGCAACCCACCATCTATCCATCTAATGCCTTCTTTTGTCCAAGTCTCTTTCTTTGCAAGTGTCATTCCTCCACAGCCAAAGAGGAGTCCCCACAGCGTCTGGATTACGGTGCACAGACTATATCCAGGTACACATCAAGCCTTGACCATCTCTTAGTTTCTTAATTATTCTCTTGAATGTAGAAAGTGAAATTTGAATAGAAACATTCTAAATACCTCATCCATACCTCGGGGCAATCCACATCATCCCACACTTGGGGCAACCAACTCTTATTTTTGTCTTACAGTTCGTCCAGAACAACCAACAAGACAAAAAGGGGCAATTGTAGACACCGAAATTGTGTCTAACCCTTGTTCATCCCCTTCCCTCTTGGTCCATTCCTAACCCATTTCTAAAACATGCAATTATTAATTTAAAATAATAAACTTATTTTGAATTAACCCCCCTCTTTGGACACATCACCCATGACACCTCGCCTAGGACACCTCACCTTGGACTAATTCCTATCCTATGACTCACCCAAGACCTATTCCTACTCCTCTCTAACCGCCTAACCAACTCTCGTGCGTATTTATCCTTACCTTCGATAATCTTCAACTGACTATGCACTTGGCGGATGTAGAACGGGCTTGCTGGGCCTTTTACACGTTCTACACCCGCTGACGTTGGTCAACTGTTAGCCGACGCCGGTGGGATCACCGACATCGGTTTACTTAAACCAGCTTCTAACCCTCTTCTGAGGCTAATCACAATTTCTGGGTAATCACAATTTTCCCCCGAATCACAATTTCTCACCTAAATCACAAAAATCATGCATCTAATCATGAATCCTTGGACCATCTGCCAATCTGCTAATCTCTCAGCCAAGCCTCTCACTCTCTCCTTCAGGTGTAGCAACAGGTATTCTGCATCAGGGTTCTGCAACATCAAGCACAATAGGGACTCATCATCAGGGTTCTACATCAACAATAGGTACGACATCAACAACACTCTTCCAGCAGGCATAGGTATGTATACTGTCTATGTTTTCATTGTCTTTTGAGTTATAGCTTTTAGGTAATATCCCCCTCCTTTAACACTTCTATCTCCCTAGACCAGATCAGGCCTAAATCCCATCTCTTTGTTGCCTCTATCCTCGGACCATACACTCTACCTATTTAACCAGACTATCAGACCCAGACCCCAGACCATTCAACCAGGCCCAAACTCTATCTCAAACCTATCCACGGACCATTCTGCACAACTAGACCCTGTCCACGAACCATAGACTTGACCAGACCCCGTCCAAGCCTACTGCCCCGACTGACGCCGGTCACTTCCCTCACTGACATCGATAGACTAACTGACGTCGGCACCTTGATCAACCAACGCCGGTAGGACAACTGATGTCGGTGACTGTGACCAGGCCGAAAACATCTCTCAGGTAAGCTTTTGCTTCCTTTTCATTTCCATCTTTTATCACTTTTAGTCTTTTAACATTCTGCTATTTATCAAACACTTCTTTTTATTGACTAGTGGGTTGACCTCCCTTAAGGAAGTTTTCATGCTTCTGGGAACAATCTTTTGCTTGGCAACCCACCATCTTCTTATCTAACACCTCATTTGTCCAAGTCTCTTTCTTTGCAGGTGTCATTCCTCCACAGCCAAAGAGGAGTTCTCACAGTGTCTGGATTACGGTGCACAGACTATATCCAGGTACACATCAAGCCTTGACTATATCTCTTAGTTTCTTAATTCTTCTCTTGAATATAGAAAGCAAAATTTGAATAGAAACACTTTGATTAAGACTTCATCTTTATTTTCAAGTAAGTGAAAATAAAAAAATTATGGGTCATAGGATGATGGGATTTCAACATAGTAAGGTTACTATTGTACTTGTTCTACAATCAAATATATGCTAGCCAAATATTGTGCCATATTTTCTTGGTCCTAATTTTAGTATGGAGGCATGTTGAACAAAAAAAAGGATAAAATATCTTGGATTTTTTCCCCATTTGAGTGTTGTAAGGTGGATAAGGATCCATCTCAAAAATGACATCGTCTCTGTAGGGGTCTTGAACAAAGTCTTTTTGTACAACCATATTTCCATAACCTATATTGTACATGACTCCACTATGTGTATAGTGAGAGATGGTTGAATCAATGGTGAATGTTTTAAAACAAAAGGGGTTAGAGTTATACAAATCTAAAAAACAATGTCTAAAAGACAAAAGGTTCAAACTCTATCTAACTTGGTCAAATGATGGAGATGTATCTCCAAAATGGCTTATGAAAAAACTTGGTATAAAATAATCTAATGTCAAAGGTCTCACACAAATAAGAAAAGTGGATGAACTAAAACAAAATGCCAAATTATAGGTCCAAAATGTTATAAATAGGTGTAATTTAGGAAAATAAATGATTTCTAAGTTTTTTTGGTCAAATACGGTGTCGAAATCTAGGCTCAAACCAAGGCATGTGCTAGGAATCTTGGCCAAACATGATGCCAAAAGCTAGAATTTAAATGAAAAGATTATTTAATATAACAAACTTGGAACACTTTGGCATAAACTAGGCACTTAACTTTAGACATGGACTTGATCAAACTGATATGAGGCATAAATAAAAGGCACTTGGGGATAAACTATTTTCTCCCAAATAATGGTACCAAAAAATAGTTTTTAAATTTGGGTAAAGAATTAACCTAAGTTGTGCAACCCAAAAGAGAAAGATTAGTATCTAAGCCCTAATTAGACAAGGCTTAAACATAATTCAATCAATGCTTAAATTTGAACTTTTAAAGGTTAATTAAAAACTCAAATTAGGAAAACTAGGCTTTTTGAACAAACAAGGTAGATGAAATTAAATGTCATAATGGTACTAGACAAAGATCCTAAAGACACATAGTTTGGTTTCAAATTTTGAAACTTGAACACAAGACAAGACAAGTCTATGAAATAGTTTAAGCAACATAGTGACATTATTGCTCTCTAAATATATAAACAATGGTTGGTTTCAAAGACTACAAGGCACAAAACTTGAAATGATTTGGGCAACGTAATGTTACTTATTTCAATCAAGTGACACACATAACATTTTTGACACAAATTTTAAGGCAAAAAGTATGGTGTCAAATGGATGGCATAATACCTCCTCAAATAATAGAGTAATGTGGACACAAGACTCATTTTGACATGGGAAGACAAACAAATTTTTATACTTAAAGACCAAGCAAGTAAAATGAAAAAGACCAAATATAACTAAGTAAATTGTCCTAAGCCCTAAAATGACAAGGTTACATCGTATAATTGAAATTCATCTATATACGTGATCTTGGGAGGTTTTAAGTTTTAATCCAAATATAAAAGAGCATGAAGTAGTAGGGGTTTTATACCCACCTTCTACCAAGAGATTGCATGATGACATGGACCTTTAGGCTACTCGCTTTGCATTAACAATATTTTTTTGGTAAGTGGAGTTGTTCTAAAACTTAAATTGTTGACCATATAGATGGTCCCAAGAATGGCTAATGCTAGAGATGCATCACATCAATTTATTTCAACTGATTAACTTACATTACAAGGGTTTATTCCTTTGCATAGTGATTCAATCCATTAACTGCTTAGTGGAATCCCCTGGTTAACTATAACTAACTCAAGTTTTTATTATGAAAGGAGAGGTTATCTACTTAACCAACTAGCTCTCATAGTATGCATACCCTGATTTGTATACCCCACCATGGAGTGGGGTTGAAAAACTATCGAGATATGAAACCCTAGGTTAATGATTCTCTAAAGAACTCATGAAGAAGCTATGAACTCTCATTCATAAGATAAATTGCATGAAATAAAATGACTAAGTGGAAGAACTTTAGAGGTTATTTTTACATCATCCAATTCATATGGGTTTTAGGGAGAGCATATTGGAAATATTGTCATTGATGTCAAAGGTTTAACATTATTGGTGATAAAGGCCCCATTGCATTTAATATTGTTTATCTTGTATAATGTGAGTTAATATTTATTTAATATTAATGAATATATTTTTGGTTGCATATGAGACAAAAGAAGGGCCCATGGAGAAGTTGAAGAGCCACGGGGTAAAGACAAAAGAAGGATGGGACACATTTTTCCATGAAGAGTCATCTTGAGGAATTCCAAGAGTCACCAAGTGAAGACAAAAGATTAAGGGCAAAATTTCTCAAGGGACACTTTGAGGAATACAAAAAGTCACCAAAGATAAGGACAAAAGTGGGAAGGACGTTTTTGATCATGAAGGGTCACCACATGACTTTTCAAAGGCTTGAATATGAAGGGTCATCCAAGATTGGTGCCATTTTCCATGAGGATTGAAGGGTCACAAAGGGGGAAGGCCAAAAGTCATTTGGAAAGCTATAAATAAAGGCTTGAGTGGCCATTTGTAATGTGGAAGTGTGAGGTTAATTTGATATTGTATTATCTAGCTTAGAAGAGTAATTGTGAGAGTTGAATATGATTTGTATTTGTTATATCTAGCTTAGAAGAACAAATGTGAGAGAGAGGAAAGAGATGTTGTATTAAACTATCATTTGTTGATATAGCAACATTGAGAGATAGGTGTGTGGTATACACAAAGTGGTTGATGCTCATGTGGATTGGCGCTCATGAATGATAGCTGGGTTGGTGCTCGGCAAAGGGGTTTGAAGCTACTATGGGTTGGTGCTCACGAATTGTAGCTGAGGTTGGTACTCAACAAAGGGGTATGGTGCTCTTGTGGGTTTGTTCTCATGAATATACTTAAGATTGTTCTCTATGGTTTTTCCCACATTGGGTTTCCACGTTATATCTGGTCTCTCTCTCTTTCTTGTGTGATGTTTATTATTTGAGTTTTATTGCATATCTTGAATGTTTGATTAAGGGAAAGTTTTATAAGATATATATATTGATTCACCCCCCTCTCAATATATTCTATGCTTAACAATTAGTATCAGAGCAGGTTCCTTTTTGAAAAGTTTTACAGCTTGAAGTTAGATCAAGAAAGCACAAGATGGCCATACATAAAGGTGCCTCTGCAAGCAAAAGAATAGTTGATCAAGAAGAAGAAGAGGATGAAACTAAAGTGAATATGGAAGGAGAAATCATGTGTGCCTTAGAAGAGTTTAAAATTGTTGAAAAGAAAAATCAAAGATTAAAGCATCAAATCCAGAAAAATGAAAAGGAGTCAAAGGAGATAATTGAAGATCTGATGGCATAGTTGGAAATATCAAGAAAAGAATGTGAAAGGTATGTTACTAAAATTTCCTCTTTAAAAGAAGAGATTAAAAAATTAGTCAATTATGAAATAGTCAATGATTCAAAATTTGAGAATAGCACTAATATGATGAATAAGATATTAGAAAGCCAAAAGGCAATATCAGATAAGACAGGTATCGGTTTTGAAAATAAAAAGAGCTATGTTGAAGTTCTTACAAATAAAGAAACAAGAAGGGAAGGAATGAATAATACAATGGACAAAGAAGGCTAGAAGGAACAAAGCTATAAAAGGAAATCAGGTCAGAGATTCATAAATAGGTCCTATTTTTATGGTTACTATTTTTATTGTAATGGATATGGTCATAAGAAATTAGAATGTAGAAAAAGAGCTAACAATCTCAAAAATAAGGAAAAGGAAGGTCATATAGAGTCAAGCAGAAGCTATAAATATTTTGCTCCTCTATCAAGCTTTGATGAAGAGACCATAATTTGTTACAAGTGTAACAACTTTAGACACATAGCTCGGTATTGTAGAAGCATGTTTGAGTCAGTCAAGAAGGACCAGAGTTTCAGGGCTCCATTCATAAAAAAAAGTTTCAGACATGGCAGAAGAAACAATCTGAAGGTTCTATGTTGGTCCAGATAGCTTTTCATGGAAGAAATGAAGAAAAGCCATGGTTTATTGATAGCAGATGTTCAAGGCACATGACAGGAGACAAGAGCAAGTTCATAACCCTGAAGAAGATCAATGGTGGCACAGTGAAATTTGGGGACAACATTACTACCAGAATTACCAAAAAAGGTACACTAAGTTTAGATAATGGTAGAACTAAAACTAAAAATGTTTTATATGTAGAAGGTCTTAAGAATAATCTTTTGAGTGTAAGTCAAATGTGTGATCAGGGGCACACACTAAAGTTTTATGCAGAAGGTTGTGAAATTAGAGGAAAAGATTCAGATATATTGATTGCAGATGCTCAAAGAATAGGTAATAACTTATATATGCTATCATACATCAAAGGTCAAAAATGTTGTTTGAGTCAGATTGAAGAAAGTTGGATATGGCATAGGAGAATGGGGCATATAAATTTTGACAATCTTGTCAAAATTTTCAAAAAGCAAGCAGTCAAGAATCTTCCAATGATCACAAAGCCATCTAACACCCTTTGTGGACCTTGTCAGCATGGGAAGCAAGCTAGAAGGCAGTTCAAAACAAAAGAGTACTCAACCACTCAGATGCTAGAGCTTGTTCACACTGATCTATGTGGACCTATGAGGACTCAAAGTACTCAAGGTGATAAATATTTCATGTTGCTTATTGATGACTTTTCACATATGACTTGGATAATGTTTTTAAAGAAAAAATCAAAAGCTTTTAGACAGTTCAAAGCATTCAAAGAATTAGTTGAGAATGAAACTAATTTGAAGATTAAGTGTCTAAGATTAGATTGAGGAGGAGAATTCATGTCAGATCAATTTATTGAGTTTTGTGAAGATCATGGAATAAAGAGACAGTATTCAATAGCCAGAACTCCACGATAAAATGGAGTAGTTAAACAGAAAAATAGAATAGTTCAAGAGATGGCAAGGACAATGCTAAATGAATCCAAGATTGCAAATAAATATTGGAGAGAGGCAGTTGGTACATTAGTGCATATTCAGAATAGAGCTTTAGTAAGATTCAATAGTGACAAAACTCCTTATGAGTTATGGAAAGACAAACCAACAATAGTTGATTATTTCAGAGTTTTCAGTAGCAAATGCTTCATAAAGAGAACCGATGAAAAACTTGGTAAGTTTGAATCCAGAGCAAATGAAGGTATATTTCTTAGTTATTCTTGCAAAAGTAAAGATTATAAATGTTATAACAAAAAAACCAAGAAAATTATTGAAAGTGCAAGTTTCAAGATAAAAGAAGATGGAACACAAAAGATCAGTGATCTAGTAGACATTCCTAAAATCATTGAAGAGGAAGGCTTTGAAGAATCAGATGAAGATGAGGAAAAGGAGAAAAAGGGCACCAAGACTCCATCCAAATATGTTCAAAAAAATCATAATGAAAGTGACATCATCGGGGATATAAAAGAAGGAATTCACACCAAAAGAATGATGGTAAGTGAATCTGAACAAGTTAATTTCTCTTTGTTATCTAAAATTTATCCTAGAATTTTTTTAGAAGCCAGATATGATGAGCATTGGTTTAAGGCTATGGATGAAGAATTAGATTAGATAGAAAAGAATGATACTTGGGAATTAGTGCCTAGACCAAAAGATCACAATGTGATAGGAACAAAATGGGTTTATAGAAATAAGTTGAATGAAAATGGAGAAGTAACCAAAAATAAAGCAAAATTAGTATGTAAAGGATATGCTCAGATTGAGGGAATAGATTTTGAGGAAAATTTTGCACCAGTAGCAAGGTTAGAGGCTATTAGAATGTTTCTTGCGTATCAGGTATTTAAAAATTTCAAAGTATTTCAGATGGATGTCAAATTTGCCTTCCTAAATGGGAATCCTAAAGAAGATGTCTACATTGAGCAACCTGAGGGGTTTATTCTCTTGAATATTAGTAATCATGTATGCAGATTGAAGAAAACATTGTATGAATTAAAACAAGATCCCAGAGCTTGGTATGCAAGACTTGATAAGTACCTGCAAGATCAAGGATTCAAGAGAGGATTTGCTGATAGTAATCTTTACATCAAAATAGAAGGTGAGCATCAATTGATTGTTGTGGTTTATGTTGATGATATCTTTTTTGGAAGAACATTGAAAAGATGACAAAACCATTTTTTGATAGAATACAAAAATAATTTGAGATGTCTATGCTTGGAGAATTATCATTTTTCTTAGGATTACAAATATTTCAATCAAATAAAGGAATTTTTATATCTCAAAGTAAATATGCCAAGGAAATGTTGAAGAAATTTGGTTTTGAGAATTGTGTACCAGTTGGCACACCTATGTGTATAAGAAATAAGCTGAGCAAGGATGAAGATTCACTTGTTATAGATCAATCTTTGTATAGATCTATGATTGGTAGTCTTTTATATTTGACAGCATTGAGACCAGACATCATGCATGCAGTAGGTATGGTTGCAAGATATCAGTCATCTCCAAGAGATAGTCATGTTTAGTTGGTGAAAAGAATATTTAGATATATCAGAGGGACATTGGATTATGGATTATGGTATCCCACATGTAAAGATTTCACTTTAGTTGCTTATATAGATTTAGACTGGGCAGGGTACTTAGATGACAGAAAGAGTACAAGTGGAGGAGCTTTCTTCCTTGGTGATAGCTTAGTATCATGGCTAAGCAAGAAGTAGAACACAGTATCACTTTCTATAGCTGAAGCAAAATATATTGCAGCAGTATTGTGTTGTACTCAAGTGCTTTGGATGAAGCAAAATTTGGAAGATATCAAGGTAAAGTATGATGAACATATTTCCATTTTTTGTGATAACACAAGTTCTATAAATATTTCAAAAAATATAGTAATGCATTCAAGAACAAAACATATTACCATTAGATATCACTTCTTGAGAGAGCAGGTTTTAGATCAACAGGTTAAGTTGGAATATATTAGTACTACAGAGTAGATTGCAGATATTTTCACAAAGGCACTACCAAAAGACACATTTTAGTATCTGTGAGAGAAGTTGGGAGTAACTTCCTTTACTTCCTACCATTGAGGTTCAGCATCAGTTGAGGGGGAGCTAAGTGTTAGCTCCAGGTAGGCCCTTTTCCATTGATGTCAAAGGGGGAGAATAATAGGTACAGGTGCAAAAAATAGGTACAGGGAATAGGTACAGGTTGCTATAGTAAGGGGGAGCTACTGTATGTTTTCAGATGATGGTATGTGTATGTGACAAGATGTGGTAGTTTCAGGATTGAGGTTGCCATCAATGACAAAGGGGGAGGTTGTTGGAAATATTGTCATTAATGTCAAAGGTTTAGCATTATTGGTGATAAAGGCCCCATTGCATTTAATATTGTTTATCTTGGCTAATGTGAGTTAATATTTATTTAATATTAACAAATATATTTTTGGTTGCATATGAGACAAAATAAGGGCCCATGGAGAAGTCGAAGAGCCATGGGGTAAAGACAAAAGAAGGATGGGACACATTTTCCCATGAAGAGTCATCTTGGGGAATTCCAAGAGTCACCAAGTGAAGACAAAAGAGTAAGGGCACAATTTCTCATGAAGGGACACTTTGAGGAATATGAAAAGTCACCAAAGATAAGGACAAAAGTGGGAAGGACGTTTTTGATCATGAAGGGTCACCACATGACTTTTCAAAGGCTTGAATATGAAGGGTCATCCAAGATTGGTGCCATTTTCCATGAGGATTGAAGGGTCACAAAGGGGGAAGGCCAAAAGTCATTTGGAAAGCTATAAATAAAGGCTTGAGTAGCCATTTGTAATGTGGAAGTGTGAGGTTAATTTGATATTGTATTATCTAGCTTAGAAGAGCAATTGTGAGAGTTGAATATGATCTGTATTTGTTATATCTAGCTTAGAAGAGTAAAGGTGAGAGAGAGGAAAGAGATGTTGTATTGAACTATCATTTGTTGATATAACAACATTGAGATATAGGTGTGTGGTATACACAAAGTGGTTGATGCTCATGTGGGTTGGTGCTCACAAATGATAGCTGGGTTGGTGCTCGGCAAAGGGGTTTGAAGATCCTGTGGGTTGGTGCTCACGAATTGTAGTTGAGGTTGGTACTCAGAAAAGAGGTATGGTGCTCCTATGGGTTTGTTCTCATGAATATACATGAGATTATTCTCCATGGTTTTTCCCACATTGGGTTTCCACGTTATATCTGGTGTCTCTCTCTTTCTTATGTGATGTTTATTATGAGTTTTATTGCATATCTTGAATGTTTGATTAAGGGAGATTTTTATAAGATATATATACTGATTCACCCCCCCTCTCAGTATATTTCATGCTTAACAGAGCATAGACAACATTGTTTCGACTCCTTAGACTAGGCACAAATTACAAGTGAAAACGAATTTTTGGTCACCCAAGTTCCCTATAAGGAATGGGGGAGAACATACATGTACTCTTAATTTTGAAAAAATAAACAAATAAGTTCAAACAAACATGGCATAAAATGAACATTTTAAAAATCCTAAACTAAGTGATTTAAAGTTCATTTTAAGGAACCAAAAATGAAATGTGTTGCGAGGTTTTTGGCCCCCTTAGGATTGGTTGAAACTCATAAAAAGATGAAGTGAGTAAGATTAAAACACATTCAAATTTGATCTTTTCCCAATGTTATACACCAAATTAAATGTTTTGATGAATTTATTTGGCCCCTTGGATTATTTTCAAAACTTGTAAGAACTTTGATAGCATAAACTAACCAAAAACACCCATGTTCATTTTAAGCACTTCAAAGCAAATGTTCAAGATTTAGCTAAATTCATTTTAAACACCCAAAATGAAATGTTCATGAGTTTAAAATTTCAAATTCATGTTTTATTCTCTACTTGGACCTATAAGGGTTATATATTTTTATCCTACTTTGAAGCAAAATCAAGGACGAGCAAACAAAATTTAAGAACAGAGATCTCAGGTTTGTTCTGTATTTTTCACATAGAGACCAATGCTAGTTACTAGAGAATCTATGCCAATTGGTAATAACCAATATTGATCGACAGTTGCCTATTAACCCAAAGGAAAAATGAACATGATGAAAAAAATGTTCTTCAACTCAAAATATGATAAAAAATCCTCAAAAACTATATTGAGATGATTATATAAGGAAAATGCAAGCTAATGAAACTAAGAAATAACAATTATGAGTGCCAAAAAGATTTAAAATACAAGTTTTATAAGTCATGTTTTACCTTATGACCTAACTAAGAGAGATCACCCAGAACCAAGCTCAGTTAGGGAAAATTGATACCCCTTATGCCTAATTGGTGTTGGTCTCTATGTAGATTTGAGTTAGCACAAAAACAAAAAATATGCAAAAAAATGAAACTAAAACTCCAATTTTAAATATATTCAAGCATTCATTCTAAAAGTAAGAGTTAAATATTGGTCTCGTTGGTAAGTGGGATACATTTAGATCCCACTAGGCATGCCATTTGTGATCATAATAATTTTAAAATAGATAGGAGGTTAGATCAAGTGTTAGTTTCACAAAACCATAAAATCAACATACTAACATGCTAACATATCTAATCCTAGATCTTAGGGGGAGCATAATGGAATAAAACAATTGAAAACCCAACTAAAATTCAAATAATTACAATCTTTACCTTCCTTGAGATCTCTAAAGGATTTTTTCATGGGTTGCTTAGTTTGTGCTCAAGAAATCTTTGGCAATGGAGTTTTCTTTGTTCCTTTTCTCCTTGGCACCATTGTTGGCTTGTGGCTTGCTTGTTATGGATTATTCTTGCTTGATGGCTTAGCTCAATATATTGACATTATAACATTATTGCCATGATTTTTATGCAAAAAAATGTATTATAACTCTACAATATCCAAGCTCTCAAAATAAAGAGGCAAATGCTTGTATTTATAGGCTTAGGAACTAACCCCAATTCAAGGTGAGTTAAAGTGTAGTTTAAATATGGAATGGGTTCAAAACTAACCTAAGTGATTTAATTATTAGAGTTAAAAGGTGTCAATAATTAAGATTTACAAAGAATAGGCAAGGGTGAGATATTTTTAAATATTTTCAAAGGCTTGACAACTCACAAAAGGTAATCATAAAACCTAGGATAATCTTGATTTTTGAATTTCCCTTTTTAGTAATTCATTAATTGCACATGGATAATACAACTAGGAATTTATTTTGGTTTAGAATTTTAATTAATTCTAATTAATATTTTTAGCATTTACAAGCTTTTATTTTATGTTTACACTTGCCCCACTTAATAGGTCTAAAGGCCAAATTGCATATTATGATGCCATAGGATGATTAGAGATGAATCCATGATAGATTTTTGTTGATTATGGTAGGATACTCTAATTATGGTTGTATCAATGGGATTATAAGCTTTGATGAATGATGCATAAATAATTTTGGGACATTCAGTGATTTTTATGTTTAATTAATAATGGTTTGTTAGAATCGGTTTGAAGTCTGGTCGAAGGCCATTGGTGGCCATTTTTAGGTGTCTACAATTCCCATATTTCCTTTACAACATCAATCACATTTTATAACTCATCATTTTATTCTATCCCATATCCTGGGAGAACTACATTTGGCCTGAAGTTTATGTTAGACCTTGCATCATGGAACTATGTAGGCAATGTCCACTTGCCTAGTGCATCTAGAGTCAACTCAGCTACTCCTTTCTTTTATTTTATTCCCCTCTATTTTATTTATTTATATCATTTAATCATATAGACTATGGTCAATGTCTATCATATTTTTTTATGTCATTGTGTCATTTTCACTAACATTGTAACTAAACATTGTTTGTGTTTATTTCATGTTGTTTTGTTCATTTTATTCACTCGTCATTTCTTGGTATTTTTTCCTCCTATTTATTTATTTGTTTTCCTATTTATTTTATTTTTTCATTATGCCTCAACTTATTATATCTACATTCATTGGATGATTCCTTGCATATTATACTTAAGTCTATCCATATTCATACATCAACATTATCATCATGGTTTTTATCATTAGTGCATTATTTTTAATTATTTATTGGATTGTGTGTGAGTCCTTATGAATATTTTAGTTCCATTCTCATGGTGTTTTATCTAATGATGCATACCATAATGTGCTACATCAAAAAACATCTCAAATTATCTTACATGTAATGTGGTCATGATACTTCTCCTTGGTACCTACAAAATTCCCAATCAACCTAAATCATTTCCCACAAACAAAGTAATTAACTCATGAAATAATTTTAATCTTTGATAGTTAGGACATGCATCTCCATACTAGTAGGTTGCCCAAATTCATCTTTCTCCTCTATACCAGCTTAATTTTAGTTTATGATTATGGATTCATTATATAAACCACCTTTTATAATTTGTCATATTATCCCATAATGTCGTACCAATGGTTATAACTAACTTTAGGAAAATCATTGTTTTTTAATATATAATTTTTATAATGATTTTAACTTCCTTTGGGAAAATCATTATATCTATCTGCCTAGCTGGGGAATATTTCAACTTTGCCAATTATTATAACTACATGTGGGCAAATCATTATTTTCCTTTTAATGATTATAACCACCATTGGGAAAATAATTTTATTGTTACCCTTATCCTTTGTTTAATGATTAAAACCACCTTTGGCTAAATCATTATCTATTTACCTTCTTATGCAGATGATTATAACTATATTTGGGAAAATCAACCATTTTATCTACCCAACTTGGGCACCTTCTTATGCTGATGATTATAACCACCTTTTTGCATATCATACTTTTTATCTACCCAATTAGGGAACTTAATTATGCCACTAATTATAATTTCTTGTGAGAAAATTAGTCTTTTCCACCCTATTTTATCCATTTTGGTCCCATCATATTCCTTCTTTTGAGGGATAGATCACTGACCTTCTCTATCAGTTACTCCCTCAAGGGGGTGTTCTTTTCATTCTTGGATAAAATGTTATTGTGTTTATATATTTAAATTCCTTCCTAAGTAAGGGAAAATATAGACACCTAATTTTAGCCACAACTGGCTCCCATCCAGACTTTAGATTGATTCCTATCAAACATTGCAAATTAAGCCTAGGAATCACTAAACATCCCAATTTTGTTCACGCATCATTAGTTGATGATTATAATCATGTTGAGGTATCCCTATTTGGGGTATTTTAACATATGCAATAATAACATCTCATGGATTCATCCCTAATCATCTTATAGCGTAATAACTGTTAGTTTGGCCTATGGACCCATTAAATGGGGAACTTGATCAAATCTTAAAAGAGCTAAAATGATAATAAAAATGAACTATATAATTTAACAAGATTATATTCTTAGTTGAATTATCTATTTGAAATTAATGAATATCTACCAATGGAAATTCCAAAAATCAAAATATCAAGCTTTTTCATCATTACCTTTATGAGTTGTCAAGCTCTTCAAAAATATTCCAAACTATCTAATTTGAGAGCCATGCCTGGTAATTGAAAATCATAATTACATGAATTTTTTTAACTCAATTAAAGTTAGTCTCAACTCACCTAGGGTTAGTTTTAACCCATTCCCTGTTTAAACTCAACCTTAACTCACCTTGGGTGAGAGTTAATTCTTGAGGTTATAAATACAAGGCCATGACTATTGATTTTTAAGATCTTTTGGTGTAAAGTTATTATGCCTAAATGTCTTCAAAGGTTTTGATAGTGTAGTTTTCTAATGTAAATTTGAAGAGAGAAAATCCTTGAAAGTAATGTTTTCATGCCAAATTCTTAAGCCAAGCAACCAAGCCAAGGTGCCAAGGAAAGGTGAAGCTAACAAATCTCCATCGATGAAGATTTATTGATACACAAGCTGAGAAAGCTAATTAAAAAAGCCATTTAGAGATCCAAATAATCTAAAAGAGTGATTTTTTTAATGTTTTATTTGTGTTTTCATATGAATTATTTTTACCTATGCTCTCCCTAGTGTCTAGGCTAGAAGTGTTAGGATTTTAGTGTGTTACTTTGATTTGTTTTATTAGACTAACATAATATTAACCTCCCCTCTACATATTCCTTGTTCATAATAGGGGCCTCATGAAGAAGATATTTTTAATACCTATTAGTTGTCATAAAAGTAACAAATCCAAGCAAGGCAAGGTGGATAAAAATTAGAAAAGTGAAGGAGCTATACCCTCACTTATTTTTAGAATAAAACTAGAATTTTGGTGGTCCAAAAGTTTTTTAGTGGAGAGGAGTGATCCAGGAGGACCCCCACATTGATTTGATCAAATGGTTATAAAACTTATTAGAAACATCACAACATAGAATATATCTCTAAGATAAATCCAACGGATTTTGAACAAGGTTAAATGTACTTTATATGTGAAAGTTATGACTTTTTGAAGAAAGCAAGGTACAATGATGATGTTAACATGGTGATTGGACATGTAATAATGGCCCAATCAGGTCTTAACATATGTACCAATGGTATTTTGACACATGAAATGCCCAAAAATAAGTCCCTAAGATATGCTATAAATTTCAAGCAAATATTGGTCTTAATACCAATTCATATGGTGTTGAAACTTTTATTAAAACATTATTATTAAAAAAATCTTAATATGGGATAAAATCCCACCCAAAATGCATGAAAGCTTTATCCAAGACTAAAAACAAGGCAATATAAGGAATCCCAATGTATTGGGTAAATACATAAGAATTAAACCCATGAAATAAGGGCCTTGAAGCATTATAAAAGGTTTAATGTTGTATTTGAAAAAGAAATACTTGGAGAAAAGAAAACTTGTTTTTTAGTCTTTGAAGGAGAGCAAGTAATAAACAAGTAAGAGAAACTTTCATACATTAGATTATTTTAGAGACTTCCTAAAGGTAGAGTAGATGTTATTTTTGTATACCAAATTCATATTTTGGTGTTAATAGTATATTCAAAGTGTATTTTTTACCATTTAGTAGATCAGTTCGAGTGCTTTTCAAACTCAGAGATGTATCCCAATTTGGTTTGAATTTTCTCTATTTATATTGATTTAATTAATGTTTTAAATAAGTATTGACCCTAATTTTAATAAAATAAGATAATGTCACATAAAATTATGGAAATTAATAAAATCATTATGAGTATCTAAAATTGAAAAATAATGAGCATTTTGATTTAACTAATAATTTAGATCAAGTTTGGTATCAGAGCAGTTGATTAGGGATATATTAACATGGTATTTAGATTTGAAAGTTTTAATTTTTCATGTTAACTAGGTCTAAGTCCAATAAGGGAGAAGTATCACATGAAGAGAATAAGCCAAAAATTACTGAAAAATGTGCAAGTCAAGCCAAGGATTCTCCTAGGGGAGAAGCAAACTCATAAGTAGCCTTCCATCAAGATTTTCTAAAGATGAAGAGCATGGTGGAATATTTTTAGTATGAAAGGAAGTTAAGGATTAAATGTGAACAAGGGGAAGAACCCTCAACTAGTATTAAGGGTAAAAAAGAAGAATCTTCTAAAGCTCCTCCATCTCCTTCTAAACCTTCTCCTTCTTTCTCTGATTTTAATAAAAAAGAAAGTTTATGATTCTGTTTCTTCTATTTTAAATCTTGATGTTAAGTTTAATTTTTTACTCTATAATAGAGAGATTAGTGTAGAGAAACTAGATATTTTCATCAATTAGATTGAAGTGTATTATAGGGTTCATAAGATTACTAATGAAGAATACCAAATACAATTATTTACTCTTTGCATGGGTGGCACAACACTCATGTGATGGGAGAGTAAGACATAAGAAGATTTCCTAAAACATGGTAACACAATTTATTCTTGGGCTTATTTTATTTTTGCATGGAAAATGAAATTTTATCCATTAGGATAATATAACAAGCTACTATGGATTGGTAAAATTTAAGGCAAAATAAAGGTTAAAGTGTATAGGCTTATACTCAAGAGTTTAGAGAGAGGAATTTAGTGCTAGGTATTCCTCTTTATACTCAAGAGACTTTTTAAAATATATTGATGGGTTAGATATTTACTTTAGGAATATAATCCTTATGTTTAATCCCACTAATATTAATGAAGTTTATGTCCAAGATACCCATAATTAATCAAGGGGTAAAGTGAATAGGGATAGGAAATACTTCACAAAGAATCCCGTTAAACCACCTAAAAGCAAAGGTAAAGTAAAGGGTAAGATGAAACATACATCTGAAATTAAGAAAGAGGATGGGAATTTTTTTTGATGTCATTGTAATAGATAAGGCCATGAAGATGCTAAGTGTTGGTAGCTCCATCCAGAATGCTGCATTCATTACTCGGGAATGAGAAAGTTAAGAAGACTACTACAACAATACACCAAGATCTTGGATTTAATTCTAGTGATGAGACTAAGGTCACCATCATGGGTATGCAAGGTTCATATTATTACTCTTCTAGCACTAAATCTATTAATTCTCATTATTTTTTGATTTCTAAATCTATAAATGATGAAAAGAAAATAAATGAGTTATTCCATATTAAAGTTATTTCTAAGCATACTGAGATAGACACTCTTTTTGATAGTGGATCTCAAGCTAATATCATTTCTGAATAAGTTGTGAAATAATTAGGGCTTGAAACCAAACCAGGTCCTAAGCCTTAATCTTTAGGATGGGTATGTGATGATGCTAAATTTCAAGTCATGAAAACATGTAGGTTAATATTTACAATCACCTCTAAGTTCATTAATGAGGTAGATCTAGATGTGGTTCCACTTGATATTTGTGGTATTATACTTGGAAGTATTTATTTGTATGATATAAAATCAATCTTATATAGTTAAGATAATAAATATTTGTTTGTAAAATATGGGGTAGAATACATTATTAAAGTCGATCAGATAAAAGAAAACTTATCACTTGTATTTGTAGGACAAATTAAAAGGCTTGTCAACGAAAGAAATAACTTTATACTCATGGTTGTAAAAGCTAAGGATAATGATAAATCCAAGACTCTATAAGGTTGTGATCCTAAACATATAAATTAAATATTTAAGATTATTTCTAACTATAACGATGTTTTTTAGGATCCATAATGTTTACCTCTTAAAAAACCTATTTAACATGAGATACAATTATAACAAGAAGAACCTCTTCCTAATATTGACATGTATAGGTTGTTTTTGGTGTAAAATGAAGAAATAAAGAAACAAGTTCAATATTTTATTGAGGTAGGGGTAATATGGCTAGACACTTCTCCATATGGTTTGCTAACTATTTTGGTGCCAAATAAAGGTAGCACTTATTAGATGTTTACATATTTATGAGCATTGAACAAGATTACAATGGAAAAATGATACCCTCTTCCTTGTATTGATGATATTTTAGATTAAATTAAAAAAATGTTGTTTATTTCACTAATTTATACTTAAGAAGTGGCTATCACCAAGTTAGAATTAGTGAAGGTGATATTTGGAAAATTGCTTTCAAAACTAAGCAAGGTCTTTTTGAGTGGCTTGTTATGCCTTTTGGGTTTTTTAATGTTCTTTCCAATTTCATGTGGGTTATAAATGATGTATGTAGGCCAATCATAGATTATTTTATAATAGTATACTTATATGATATTTTGATCTTTAGTCAAAATTAGAAAGATTATGTACACCATATTATGAAAGCCTTATAAATTTTACAAAGGGAGAAATTGTATCTAAAGATGTCTAAATGTGAATTCAAAAAAACATATTTAGTATATTTAGGCTATGTTGTAGGGGATGGTAAACTGAAAATTTATCCCTCTAAAGTTTAATTCATAAATATATGACCAAATATTAATGATGTAAATGTAGTTAGAATCTTCCTAGGGGTAGTTAAATATTGGGGGAAGTTTATTACTAACTTTTCACTAATTACATATCTTTTATATGTTTTGATAAGTAATAAATAGGTCTTTAAGTGGTGAGGTAATCATAAAAAGGCCTTTAAAATGTTTAAATAAAAGATAAACATAACCCTATTTTATCACTTCTATATTTGTAGCAGTCATTCAAGATTGAAACTGATGCAAGCAATTATACCATGGGTGTATTTTGATGAACAAGTAAAAGCTTTTTTATTACCATACTAGAACCTTCACAAGTTTAGTAAAATGATATTATACCTATGATAAATATTTGTATGATTTGGTTTAAAGTGTGAAAAAATGGAAGCATTACTTAATGGGAAAAGACACAATCATCCATATGAATCACTAATGTTTGTAATATCTCCAATCACAGTTAAAGATACAACAATCAAGGAACTTTCATTGGATGGAATTTATACAATAATTCCATTTCATAATCAAATATAATAAAGGTACACAAAACAAGGTATTTTATATGATTTCAAGACCTCTTATTGTTGTATTTATTCTCTTATAGAATAGTTCTTTGATGCATGAACATTATAAGGAAAAATATATTAGAGATGCTGATTTTAAGGATGTCTATGAAGATTTAACCCATGGAAATCAAGTATAATAATTAGACTAGCATATGCATCATGGATTACTATATCATCTTGGTAAGTTATGAATTCCTCAATATGAAAGAGTCCATGTGATCAGGGAAGAAATAATTCTCTTATTTTAGGTCATTTTGGTATTGGTAAAATAATTGCATAGTTGCAAAGATTTTTTCATTGGCCTCACATGTATGAAAATGTATCCAAATATTTTAAAGGTTGTATTCTTTATGCCACTAGAAAGCCTAATAATAGGAAGTTGGGTTTGTATAACCCACTTCATATACCAACCCATCCATGTGAGAGTGTTTATATGGACTTTATGGGTGGATTTCTTATGTATATAAAAATTGATGACTATGTGTATATGGTTATGGATAGATTTAGTGAAATGTGTATATTGGTGCCCTATAAAAAAATTGTCATAGGCAAAGAGACTAAACAATTATTATTCAATAATTTTTGGGTTCATTTTAGTTTACCCACATCCATCATTTTTTATTAGGATTATTGATTCATGGGAAAATTTGGTCAACTTTGTGGACATGATAGACACAAAACTCAAGAAGAGCACTACCTTTCATGCATAAATTGACAATCAAACATAAGTGGTACATTGAATATTGGTTTATTTACTTCAAGGGAATTACATTAATCATCATAAGCTTTTGGATGAACACTTATGTGAAACATGCCTACAATTATTCCATAAATTCTTCTACATAGAAGTCTCCTTTTGAGGCTTATTTTAATTATTTGCCTAACTCACCTTTGGAATTATATTTTGGGCAAGATTACATTCTAAATAGACAAAATGATGTAGATAAATCAATGAAATTCATCCAAAATGTCTAATCATTTCATCAAGCTATCCAAAATAAATTAGAGAAGAGCCAAGCTAATTATAAGGCTTGGTATGATAAGAATTAGGTTGATCACCATTTCTAAGTTGGTCATCTAGTTTGGATTCATATAAGAAAATAATGTCATAAAGGATAAGGTACAAATATTAAAAAAATTAGGTAATAATGATTTTTGTTTATAATTACCACCTTACATGTAAATGTAGTCAATTGTAAACATTGAAAATTTAAAATTGTACGAGCCACCTATGATCACAGATCAAGGTGAGATTATTAAAGTACCCTATATAGATGATTTTGATCCTAAATATCTTAATGAGTTATAGGAAGACATTATTATTGATAGGAAGAAATGGACATCATGAATAGGAGATGTTGAATACCTATGATTTGGCATAAAAGTAACAAATCTAAACAAGGTAGGGAGGATAAAAATTAGAAAAGTGAAGGAACTGTATCCTCACTTGTTTTTAGAATAAAACTAGACTTTTGGTGGTCCAAAATTTTTTTAGTAGAGAGGAGTGATCTATGAGGATCCCCATACTAATATAATCAAATGACCTTTACCCTATTACAAACATCACAACATTGAATATCTCACCAAGATAAATCTAAAACATTTTAAATAGTATCAAATAGACTTTGTATGAAAAAGTTATGACCTATTAAACTAAGCAGGGTATAATCATGATGTTAACATGGTGATTAGACATGTACCAGTGGCCCAATTAGGGCTTGGCATATCTACTAATGGTATTTTTACACATGGAAATCCAAAAACAAGTTCCCAAGATATGATACAAATTTCAATCAAAGATTCATCTTAATACTAATTCATATGGTGTTGAACATTTTATTAAAACATTATCATTAAAGAAATTTTAATATGGGATTGAATCCCACCCAAAATTCATGGAATAAGACTAAAAACAAGGCAATGGAAGGAATCTTAATGTATTGGGTAAATACATAATACTTTAACCCATGAAACAAGGGTCGTGAAAGCATTATAAAAGTCTCATTTTTGCATTTGAAAAAGATATACATGGAGAGAATAAAACTTTTTTTTAGCCTTTCAAAGAAATCAAGTAAGAAACAAGTAAGCAAGTGCCCTTTTATGCAGGAAGAGAAAATCCCATACATGACATTATTATAGAGAATTCCTAAAGGTAGATCAAATGTTATTTTTGTATACCAAATTCATACAATTTAATATATTGGTTTGAGTGTTTTTTAAACCCAAAAATGTATCCCCTAAAAGGGTGAACTCTGTTATCAATTTGGATTGCATTTTCTATGTTTATATTTATTTAATTGATGTTTTGATTCATTATTGACCATAATTTTAATAAAAGAAGGTAATTTCATGTAAGATTATGGAAATTAAGAAAATAATTATGAGTATATGAAATTAAGAAATAGTGAGCATTTTTCATTAACTAACAATTTGGATGAATCATGTTGTTTGGAATTTGTTTGACTTTGATAATCACATCATTGTGATAGTACATATGTATGCCTCTAATGATGCTATGGAACAAGATTATCTTTGGATATGGTTGGGACATTTACTTCTAGATGCCCACTAGATCTTCTATGGGTATTTTAACATGGTAGAATCTCTTGAAGAAAAATATGGTTGTCTTCCTATGCATTAGTCTGCTGGTGAGTGGGAATCATGGTTTTATGTGTAAGAAAATTGAGGTGTTTGATCCAAACCACTACCAGAAGAGGGATTCAAAATTTCCCTAGCTTACTTGGTCTAATGTTTGATAAGGTGAGGATCTATTTCTTCAATGAATAAACTAGGATATACTAGCTAAATAGAATATCTTATTTTTTTCTCCTATTCATGATAGACCAGCCTCTTTTCTCCATGACACCTTATTTTCAAATCATCATCCTATATAATTTAATATTGAGTTATCTACCCCTCAAGTGAGGCCTACTACATCTCAATTCTATCTCAACAATACTCACATTAATTATGAGAGAAATATTAGACATAGTCATAATTTGGAATTTAGTTCCCATGTCCAAGGGGGACTGTAGATGGATATAGTGGTGGATGAATGATATTTCATGCACCACCATTTATATTTTTGATTATGGTAAGAAAGACTATTTTTTTATTGATTTCTTCATAATTCTATAAACCATGAATACCTATTCATATCACATGATCTTAAATACTCTCTTTTTAATTTTCATTTACAAACCCAATCAACTAATTGGTGATACAAGATACAAATTAAGGAGTTACATAAGGGCATAGGGGTCCAACTTCAATTTTGGTCCCAAGTTTTTACAATTGGTTAATATTATTTTTTAGGATATTGGGGCATGTATTAATATCAATGGAGCCTAGTATACTTGCTTTGAACTTAAAAAGTCTATTAGGAAAGGGTGTCATTTAAACCCTTCACTTTATGTGTTAGAAACTAAAGGGTTTAACTATCTACTAGCTAATTTTGCCTCTAGAGGCTTGGTGAAAGGTGCCTCTAGAGGCTTGGTGAAAGGTATATCTCTCCCTCATTTTGAATGTCAATTTATAATGGTCACTTTGCTGATGACTCTTTACTCACTCTCTAAGAAAAGAAGGATTTGGTTAAGAATGTGTTTGAATGCTTTTGGATTCATAAGATAAATATCAAGAAAAAAAGTTATTTTAATGTTAACCAATTACTATCTAGAATTTAATAATATAGTACAATATTTTGAATATAATTTAGGAATGTGCAATAAATATAACAAGTATGAAACAACTAAGGGATAAATAGAGTGTATCTTATTTATTATTCTATTGTAGACTATGGTAATGATCAAGAGGCCTCATAGGGTTATATTGGAGATCTAGACTTTGTTATTTCTATATTATAACTATTTTTGACCTTTAGATAGTTGTGCCAATAATGAAAAGTAATGTTAACACATATGTTTGTATCTAACACTAGTTTCCATTGAGAGATATACTTATGAGTGACTTCAAATTTGGACAAAACCTATATTTTCCCCTGTGTAATCATTCTATGCCTCAACTTACATTTGCCTATGTGTTAGATCTAGATAATAATAAACCCTAGTTCCTTTATATTTTACCTCTTACAAACTACTTAAAAGGGGTTATAAATGTGAGTCAATCTAGACCTAGCAACCTTACTATTGCTAAGTGCTACCTGCATAACCAATACTCCTAAGAGTGCCTCAGAATCATATGTAGTTCTCCCTCCTATACATGTGTGTGGAATTATAATAGTATGAATATATCCTCTTTCTCATAGGAACCCTTGGTATAAGTGATGAAATTATATATTTAACCTTTTGAATGCTTTAGATATTTGATTCAATGTTGTAGTACACTTTTATAGCTTGGAATGAGCAATAATTTCTTATTAAAGAGTTGCCTTATCAAATTGGAAGGTGTATTTATTAGAACATAACCATTATATATAGAAACCTTTTGAATCTAGATTATATCCTAGTGAAATGTGAAAATATGACCATAAGATGGGAAAATATGGCTAATAAATGGTCACAAAGTGAAATATATGGAAAAAGATAAAAAGATAAGTCTAGACAGTTGCGTCGAAGCTAGACACTATTGTTAATGCTAGTGTCTAGGATGGATGAAAGTGTATAAGGGATAAAACATATAGAAATTAGGTAAAATAGGTAAGTATCCTTGGCATACATTGGATAAATATAAATAGACATAACACATAGGCCTAAAGGGTAGTTAAAACAACTTAAATAAGGTGGAACCAAAGAGGTCCATAAGAGATTGCATCGCTAGATGTCTAATCCTCAATAAAAAGGTATACACATATAATAATACTAGAAATATGTGTAATTTTACTAAAATGGGTTTCTACATTTAACCTCCTTTAATCTAGTAAGGCAATAAAAACTAGAATTACTAGTTTAAAGGAAAAGAAAATGCATATGTGGTGTGGAAAACACACCTTATCTTTGCTTGAGTTGTTCATTAAATATTTTATCCTTTTAAAATTACATGTAACCAAGAATATTCCAAAATATCAAATCAATTTATATAATTTGCATGTAATCAATACTAAAAAGCATCATAAAAAAGAACACGGATAGAGTACACTTGTGTATGTGTCATGTAGTAATTGGGTCTGGAGTGTTGGAAACTAGATAATTAGAGAGGACAAATACATCCTAATCCATATTTTTTATAGGAATATTAGTATGGAGAGTTAGGAGGTGATCATTCCCCCAACTGTGAATGTGTGGAATCCATTCCCATATGACATACCCTGACTAAACTTAAAAATTAATATAAGTACCACATATTGAAAGAATATGTAGAACATAATTCAAAATCATGCCATAAATTTAATCTAAGAATTGTTACAAGTGTGTTTAAATTGTGTAGGCCATGTTTAAAAACATTCCCCTACTAATATGCCCTACATTTTGAGAGGAGAGAATATAGTGCCTGCTTATGGTCTCCTCATAAAAGGAATAATAGAGAATTTGATGGATAAGATTTGAATTGGTAGTATTCTAGTAATATTTTGGACAATAATTTTGAGAATGTTATTGAGATGAATTTATTTTAATTTATGTCAAGGTGATCTTAGTACATAATGCATTAATGACAAAGTGATAGGTTCTAATTGGATTTGAGAGTGCATATCATGTGTGCAGGACTTTGAGGTGATTGACCATGTTTGAGGGGTCAAATAGGGGGTAAGGAGTGCTTGGTGTAATTATGGAAGTGAAATGAATCCATTGGAATAGTCTTGTGAAGGTATAGGTGGTCTTAGTCATCTCTTAGTCAACTTGGTAGATCTTCCTAAGTAATCATATTAATGATGTCAGAATTTACACATGTGAAGGTTTAAAAAGAAATTGGTCACATGGGTTTGTTAAAATTTGTTCCTAAATAATGTGGATAAAATTTTAGGTATTGATGTGGTGTATATAAAAATTTATTCTGGTGAAAATTTAGTCTCCCAAGAAGATTTCACTATTTTCCATACTTAGCCAAATTTGCAATATCAAGTGAATAAAGGAAAACTAGTCAGTAGTATTTTGTTTGTAACTTTTAATAATGGATGAATTGGATGGTGGTGTAAATATAAAAGTGGTATAGGAATTAAAGGTATATAAATTAAAACTGATTAGGAGGTTTTAATGATCATACAATTGTATTTGTTTTGTGTGAGAGTTGACTATTATTGACTATGTTTTTCTAAATAAACCAAGGAGCAAATAAATGATTGTAGAAGACAAAGTATCGATCACAAATTATTGGTAAAAAATTAAAATATGAATTAAAATATAAATATATCATCATAAAAGTGATTTTGATTTTTGAATATCAGTAAAGATGAAGTTATTGTAGGTCAACATTGACTTTTGTTGATAGTAATTATTATAGGTATGAGTAAGCTTCTTGCAGTGGTGTTTGCGAGTCTTTGGAGGATGAATGAAGGTGTGTTATTGATTTTATTATGTTTATAATGTATTTATATTTAAATCCATATGTGTATTGTACATGTAAAGTTTATATTTAGGTAGTTTGAGCCTCATTTGTGAAGACAATGTGTTTGGGCTAGTTAATCCTAATAGGTCTTTAAGATGTAATGGAGGTTTTAGAGTATGAGCAAATGATTTGATGTTTCTTGAGAATTAAGAAGGATCATAGAGAATGAAGTCAAATTTATTTAATTTTTTTGGGTCATTTTAAATTTCCATATGGAACATAGTGGATTAAAGTGTTACTTGAAGGTGAATTAGGTCTTCATGGGACCTATTGAAGGCTTGAGGGCTAAAAGAGGTTTTATAAGGTGAGCGAGTGACTTGAATATGTTGTATGACTCATTAAAAATAAATATTTCATTTAGGATTTTTTTTTAAAGTGTTTAAAATATTTCCATATTTGGTTAAGGGCTATTGGAATCTAAGTGTAATGTGTGGCCTAACGAAGGGTTAATTGCTTAGGTCTTGCTTAAGCCTAGTTTGTTTTTTTGAGCCATTTGAAGCATGAATGACCTAATGAGTTGATTTAAATTTTATATAACGTGTTATAAGACATATATTTATGTTTATCAAAGTGGGATATATGCCTTAATGGTTATTTAAAGTGTTTTGGCTGACCAATATTGATTGGAGAAAGAATAATGCATATGTAGAAGGCCATCTTGGTCTCATTGTGCTAGTTAGACAATGGAAGAGTGAAACAAATTATATATGAATCTACATAAGGATAATAGGCCATGAAAAAAATAATTATAAATATGTGATAAGGGTATAACATTATTTTTTTAGGTCATGAACAAGTAAGAATATTTGTTTCAAGGCTTTTAGGCCTATTTTGCACAAAATGGCTAAGTAGCTAAGGAAGGATAATAAAGAATTGAGATTTATTGTAAAAGGTATTAAAGATCATATTAGCTATTTTGAGATAATATGGAGTAAATATAACCCTAAAGAATTTGAATATGAAAATATCATCAAAAAACTTAGAGAGTAGGTCAAGTCCTCTATGGAATGTGAAGGAAATGCGAGTCATCTTCAAACCAAGTTTGAGATAATGATGGAAACAATAAAAAAATATAAGATGAATATTAATGATATTAATAATCATTTAGAGGCTGAAAATTAAAGTGTGAGGTCAAATAAGGCTGAGTGTGATTAGTTGAAAACTGAGCTAGGCTCCTTGAAGTTTGAGTATGAAAAGCTAGTGGTCAAAATGAGAAAGGTTGAGTAAGAGGAATCGAATCAAGTCAATAAAAATGATAACATGAAAAAAAATATTATAATAATAGAAAGGAATCCAAATGACATGAGGTTTGTCAATTCATATCATAAATACTGTTATGCTTACAATCAGTTTGGTCACATTGCAAGAGATTACAAAAGAAGAAGTAACTTGTCAAAAGCAGATACTAGCCATCATCAAGAAAAAGGTATGAATGATATTATTTTTTTCAAATTTTATAAAATTGGTCATATTTAAAAATATTTTAAGAACAATTTTAATGAGTTCTCAAGGTAAAAAAAAAGGTGTATGGAGCTCTTAGTGTGTGAGGAAGAGGTCATACATGGATATGGAGACCTAAGACTATTAAGAGAGATCTAATTGAGACAAAGAATGAATTGGTTGATGAGCATATAATTCAAGTTAGTTTTTTCTGTGGTAGATATGAATGCAAGACAAGAATACTATTTATTAGGGCATGTTGACAAAGGAGTCAAATAGAAGATGGATGAGCCAATTAAGCCTATGAGGAGGCTTAGGAAAGACATGCAAACTAGTGAGAGTATGGAGACTTTGGAATATCCTAAGTTTTAGGTGTTATAAGTGAATTTTAAGTGAGGTGTCTCTATTAGGATTCATAAAGGCATTACTCAATCTTTTGAAGCATCATAAAATGACGTTGCAAGGTTGATAAGTGAGAAACTAATCAATGAGTCAAGGTATGTTATTTATCTTGATATGTATATAGTTGAGTATGGATTATTTAAATTGATTTAAATATTATATAAGATTTATATAACCTATTAAAATCTATGAAAAGGGATTTTAAGCTTTGAAGTTGTTTGTGGAATACAATCTCACTTTGACTATCCTTGGTTGGCATAAGGATTTTAACAGTAGAAACCCTTCACATAGTGTATCTTGGGTTGTACAATGAGTTTGGTCACTAAACTTGGTGATAAGGTGTAAAATGATGATATGAAAGTATTAAATGAGGTTATGGTATGATAAGAGGCATTATTTTGATGTAAAGGTATGCGATTTTCAAGTTATGTATCTTTGTTTGCAATATATCTCTTTGAAGTGACCTATAAGAGGAGTATATTTTATTGTGCAAGAGAGAGGTTATTAAAGGGACAATATTTAGAAGGAAATTTTATATTATAGTATAAATAATGTATTAATTCAAATATATTTCATCCATATATTGCCTAATGAGGCAACTTATTCATATTGGTAGCTTGAAGAGCTCTTATAAGCATGGAAGCTTGTGTATATTTGCAATATTTTAGTTTTGTTCATATGGAATATGGAGATAGGGGGAGATAAATAAGGTTTTATTAAGGAGTATGTGAATTTTTGGCATGTTTTATATAATCAAAGAATCAAGGAGAAGTTTAGATAGAGGTATGTTCTCTTCAATTGATAATACACAAGGTATGGATAGAGTGAGGGGGAACATATGTGAGATGTTTCAATTCCAAAGAGATTGTATGGTTGAATATGGATTAATAATAGGTCATATGAGATGATCATGATGTTAGGGGAATATTTATGAGATTTGTGAACATTTTGACAGGTTCAAGGATCAAGTTGGCATGTTAAAAAAAGAGACCCTTTGTCATTAATACCAAAGGGGGAGAAAGTTTAGAATGAAGGAGTTGTTCACTTTGGGAGAGAGAATTACGACATGTGTTTTACATAAATTACAAAGAGGAAGATTATTGATAATTTTCTTGAGATTCATTTATTTTCATTTATGTCAAGGTGATCTTAGTACATAATGTATTAATGACAAAGTGATAGGTTCCAAGTGGATTTGAGAGTGCATATCATGTGTGCAGGCCTTTGAGATGATTGATCATGTTTGATGGGTCCAAAAAGGGGTAAGGAGTTCTTGGTATACTTAGTTAATTAAAATTAATCCATTGGAATAGTCTTGTGAAGGTCTAAGTGATCATAGTCATCTCCTAATCAACTTGGTAGATCTTCCTAGTAAGCATATTGATGATGTCATACTTCACACATGTGAAGGTTTAAAAATAAATTGGTCATATATGTTTGTTCATATTTGTGCCTAGATCATGTGGTTAAATTTTTAGGTCTTGATATGGTTTCTATAAAAAGTTATGAGGGTTCAAACATGGTCTCCTAGGCATATTTCACTGTTTTCTATGGTTAGACAAATTTGTAATATCAAGTGAACAAAGGAAAATCAGTTAGTAGTATTTTGCTTATAACTTTTTATAACAGATGATTTTTATGGTGGTGTAAAAATAAAAGTGGTATATTACATCAATTTATATCATTTAAAATTTATTATGAGGTTCAAATGGTTAAATAATTGCATTTATTTCATGTGAGAGACTATTGTTGACTATGCTTTTTTTTTGAATAAACTAGGGTGCAAAGAAATGATTGTAAAAGACAAAGTATTGATCAAATATTGTTGGTATAAAAAAATATATGAATTAAACTCCATATATATCATTATAAAATTTATTTTTAGTTTTTAATATAAGTAAAGGTGAAGTTATTATAGGTCAAAGGTGACTTTTGTTGACTGTAATTATTGCAAGTCTGAGTAAGCTTCTTGTAGTGGTGTTTATGAGTCTTTGGAGGCTAAATGAAGGTGTATTATGTATTTTATTATGTTTTGGATGTATTTATATTTACATACATATGTGGATTGTACATGTAAAGTTTATATTTAGGTATTTTTAGCCTCATTTGTGAAGACAATATTTTTGGGTTATTTAAGCCTAATAGGTCTTTAAGACCTAATGGAGGTTTTAAAGTATGAGAAAATGATTTGATGCTTTTTGAGAATAGAAAAGGATAATAGAGAATTAATTTAAATTTATTTAAGTGTTTTGAGTAATTGGAAAGGTCAATATGGAACATAGTGTCTTAAAGTATTACATGAAGGTGAATTAGGTCTCCTTGAGACCTATTGAAGGCTTGAGGGCTAAAAGAGCTTTCATAAGGTGAGCAAGTGAATTGAAAGTGTTTTATGACTTATTAAAAATAAATATGTAATGTATAAAATTATTAATTTTTTTAAAAGTGGTTACATATTTGGTTGAGGGCTATTGGCATCTAAGTGTAACATGTGGCCTAATGGAGGGCTAATTGCTTAGGTCTTGCTTAAGCCTAGTGTATTGTTTTGAGCCATTTGAAGCATTGCCAACCTAATGAGTTGATTTAAATTGTATTTAAAGTGCATTAAGATATATATTGATGTTTATAAAGTTTTGAGATATTCCTTAATATTTAATTAAAGTGTTATGTCCCACCAAGATTGATTGGAGAAAGAATAATGCATATGTAAAAGGCCATTTTGGTTTCATTGTGTTAGTTAGACAATGGAAGAGTGAAACGAATTATTTATGAATTTTTAGAATGGTAAGAAGAAATTAAAATCATAAAAAAATCATTTTGAATATGTGATACGGGTCTAACATTTTTTTTAGGTCATGAGCAAGTAAGAAGATTTGTTTCAAGGCTTTTAGGCCTATTTTGCTTTGGTGACTTAGTGCAAAGGTTTTGATAATTAAGGAAAGAAGAAAATGGTATGAGAATTTTATTAAGTTTTTTAGGGAATTAAAATAGTCATATTAACATGTTTAACATGTCATAAATATAAAAAAATGGTGTTGAAGCTAATCAATAAGTTTTATATTGATTCAAGGCATGATTAGGCCTAGTTTGTCTAGATGATCTAGAGTGAAGAAGTACATTGATTATATGTTGAAAGAGTAATGAATAGGTTGTGTATGAATAATATTTATGATGTTTCAAGAATTTATTTACATATAATAATATTAGATTGTGGATTAAGAATGACATCAAGGTCATGAGCATGCGTATGAGGGGTAAAAATGAGAAAGAGTTGTATGCCTTTGTAAGAGGCAGATTTGTGTTTGTATAAACTACCATCACTTGTATGAGGTATAAAGGAAGGTTTCAGGTGTTAGAAAGAGATAATACCCTCATAAAATATGTAATACATTAGATAAAAGGTGGATATTATTTTGGATGTGATTGAGTTGGTGTTTGATCATCTAGGGGGTTGTAGCCTCCTTGCTAGTTGGTGCTAGCTAAAGGTCAAGTGGGTGCTTGAATAAAGTGAGGGCTAGGTGTTAATTTATCAGTTGGTGATGATATTAATTTAATAAATACATTTATAGGACATTAGTCCAAATATTTTTTCAAGTGGGTTTTCTCCCCCATGAGGGTTTCCCACATAATTCATGTGTTATGTATTTTGATCTTGCATTATTTTCTTTATTCATTGCAATGAATGGTTTATATGATTCATGAATGATTTTTTTGAATGGTTAAGAGTTTTAAGAATTATAATTTAAGTTTATTTTATTGTATCACTGATTTAACCCCCCTCTCAATGATTATGCTTTGAACAAATAACTTACAACATCATTTTTGGTAGTATTTGGAATGTAGCAAGACATCTATGTAGTAAATTTTTTAGTGATTTTTTAAAGTTATTTAAAATATACAAATTTAGAATAATATGGAAGGGATCACTATTTATACTCCAATTTAACTTATGATTTTAAATTTGGATAACTGGGGCTCAAGTTATGGTCATTTGAAGTTATGCCAAAGTGGTATATTAGGTGTGTTGTAATAGTATTTTTAAATCTTTTTCATTTTGAAATTTTATGAATTTTGATCTATGAGTATAGAGAATAAAAATTACACATGGGATATTTCCTTTATCAATGTGATTTGATGTGATCTAGAGTGCCTTAGCCAGTCAAAAATTTTATGAGTTGGTAAATAACTTTATGATAATGTATTGGTAATTTTGTTTTCTTGAAAATTTTCAATTTGAGTATATTTTTAAGGCTTTTTTTGTAGGAGTTTGGATGCTTGTGTTGTGATAGAGATGTAACTATCCAATTCTAAATAATACCATTTTATGTTATTGCCAAGCATAAATGTTAGCATTGGATGCTTTTACCTTGCACGAATGCTTGCATCTGACACTATTATCTTTGTATTTTGTGTTTAATTTATTGATAATAATGATTTTTTATTATTGTTTTATTGATTTAAAAAGGATTTTCATAGTCAAGAGTTCTAAAATGGTTAATATTATTCTACATTATTAGAGTTAGGTATGGATGCAGACAATTAGGTTATTATTAATCAATCAAGATTGGGGCATGCAGCCCATTTGGGATAGATCTTGTATGATATCCACCTTATCATAGCCCTAGAGGAGAGGTAGAATCTAGATACATGCAAATTTTGGCTTCCTACTAGTGAGATGAATGTTACCTTAGTGGATGTATATCATATTTTTTAAATTACTGATTAGGGGTGAGAGAGTTCATGTTATCAGTAATGGTAGCCACAATGATATTTAATGGTCCCATATATATTTTACTAGTTAGAGAGACCTTGAAGTAGAGTCAATAAGTATGGTTTGGTTTGATGAAATTATTAGAGGTGATTTTCTATGGATGCAATAGTCTATTTATGTGTTATTAAAATCATTTGTAGCTATGGAGGGTGATACTGTTAGTAATTCCATTTGAATGTATCAAATAGTTCATCACATTGAGATGGATAGGACCAAGTATTATTGGTGCCAAATTGTACGAGCCCACTTATATAGGAATATCTAAAAATTTGCATTGGAGAGTTATGGTGGAGGTATTATAATGATGACATTATTACATGTGTAGGCTTATGAGCATATCATAGTAATATAATTAGTTGGTGGTCCCCTCCCTAGATGGGCTCATCCATAGATTTTTTCAAAGTAGTGGGTATTTCAACATGGTATACTTAATACTATAATGGAGTAATAGACATATTTAGATAGGTTATCTCCATATCATATTATGTGGCATCCTTATAAAATTTTTATTGGGTTACTTGAGGATAACCATGAGTTATAGAGGGTTCATGTCATTATGTGGTTGATTGATCAATTTCATGGTGTGTATGAGTTTTTTTAGTATGATAAAGTCTTATGATAGTTTTGGATTGATAATGGAGTGCCATTGGCACAATATATATGGCATCACACCATATAAAGTGGTCATAAACCACATGATAGGCCACCATCTACTACTATAGATCTAGCCTTGTGCCTAGGTGATGAGTGAGATCCAATGGTTCCTATAGAAATAGGAGATGATATAAGGTGTATTGATGGGTATGTGAAGTGGTGGGATAAATCCAAATGGCCTTAATTCTTTCCTATTATATTTTTAGCTACAAGTGCCATTCTTGTAGCATATAGTGATGGTGGAGAGCTAAGTGGTGATGTAAGAGATAGTGCTACTATAAGACCAACATTGGTAGATGAGGTGGCCATTAGGGCCACATGTGAGTACCATAGTTTTGATTTTTTACATTTTATTTGGTTATATATATCTTATTAACTACTATATTATCTTAAATGCATGTAGGTAACTAGGAGTGGTCAACCATGGTGGATCAGGTGATTCAAGCCCTTACAGTGTGCCTATGGATGTAAATGGATATAGACTTATTCATAGAGTTGTTGACATTACTAGTACACATGCACCATTATTTGATCCTATTACAAGAGTTGTGGTAGCATACCATACTCTAACCATAAAGCATGAGAAGTTACATGCAGAGTTAGATAGATGGGACATCTCACAATAGAGTTATATTGAGATTATGAAAACACTAATTAAGAAATAAGATGATTTGAGATGATATGAAAAGAATATAGTACAATAAATAAGTGATTTTGTAGAGAGAGTATGTGTGCTATGATATGCATGGGGTCCATGGCTTGATCCTGATGCATCTAACTTTAGAGGTTCTATATTTATAGATGTTGATAGTGATGAGGAGTATACCTAAGGGATATGCCCCCAACTTATGATTAATATTATTATCTATAAAAACATTGTTCACGTGGATTTTACTTTGTATCAAATAGATTTTCATTGTATGATTCTCTATTTATCATTATGTAGTTTGTTAATTGCATTTTATTTCCATAGTGTATGTTGTGGACGTGGTAAATTTATGTAACAAATATGTGTATTTTTAGTATACATGTATTATTTTTAGCAATAAATAAATCATCTTATGTAATGGAGCCCAGATGGATATAAGATAGCCTAATTGTAATGATCATATGTAAATGGTATTGTAGATTGTGCTTCTATAATCAACTCTAAAGCATCTATAGAAATATCTTATGAATATATATGTATATATTTAGGTATCTATTTAGGTACCCATATATGTTGTTTAAGTTTACCCCTCCATATACTTCTGCATGAAGGACTTGACTGACTAATGGTTCCTTGGTAAGATAAGTGTGGGAGAAATAAGTCTTGGGAAAGAGTATTATGGGAGAAGGAATTATACTATAATTCATCTTTTATGAAGGTTAGTGGACCATGTGTTCCCTATAAGGCTTAGCATGGGATATCTAATCCTCATTAAGTGATATCCTAGGAGAATTATGTGAAACATGTCTTGATATGTATTTTTGATATGCAATGATTTTTCAATTGGATAACTGTGCAAGCTTTTACTTGAGAGAAAAACACTCATTATCTTGATGACCATTAATACCATGATAAGTTCAAAAGTGTTTTATTTTTGCCTTCTCAAATTTATGAGGTGGGTAATTGAATTAGGAGGTAGTCTAATCATGTGTTTGTGTAATAAAGTTTTTAATATATCATGTAGTCTATATCGATACCAATAAAACTAAATAGGCTCCTGTTTCTAAAACCATGTTCCTTTCCTTTATTTAGTACCTTTATTTTTTGCTTTATAACATATGAGGTTAGTTCTATAGAAGGCTTTTGATGTGGTTTAGGATTTTTGTAACCTATTTATTTAATTTAGGGACAATATCATGTTTTGGCTTAAATAAAGAAATAAACAACCTAATTTGTGTATTTTTTAGTGCACATGCATATTTGTGTACATCTTAATATAAGATATCAAATGAAATAAAGAGATTATGTGATGCTCTTTCTCTTAATAAAGAAAGAATACCTTTGATAAATATAAATTTTATCTCTAAATCTGAGGGTGTGTAATGTAAGGAATATAAAACATCCTTAAATTGAATGAAATAATTTTGTATAGGTTTAATTTTGTGTTTTCATTAAAATTTATAAATACTCTAATGCTAATTTTGGTAAGGTATAACAATGAAAATTTGATATAAATACATCTTAATTTTTTTTGAAATTTGATAATGAATGATTTGACAAAGTATAAAAGCAATCAAGTGCCCCTTTGGTTAAGCTATGATAAAATGCCTTTAGGATCAATTTTCCATTTTGGGCCCAATGTTCAAAGGAGTGTGTATATTATTGTAAATGAATAAAAGGATATACTTGACCATTAAAGGAGGATAACTTAGGCATAACAAAGTTTGAAGGATAAGGATGCTCAAACACATCCCTATCAAGAGGTTGCTCTAATAATGTATTCTCCTCAATAATAGATTCATGAGAAGAAACTTTTAATTTTAGAGTATTGACTTGTTATTGCAAATTTCCAATGGTAGTCATAATAGATAACATGCCATAAGAAAAATATGAGGATTTTAATAGTAGTTGTAAGTTACCATTTGTATAAAACATAGGAATGATGTACTCTTTATTAATTTTTAAAATATGCTACTCGTATGATTGATCAATATTTGGCAAGGGAACACCCATGTCTAAAGATTTAGGTATGTCTTTTAGAATAACACAAAGTTTAACAATATTATTATTATAAGGTGTTACATTTATCATAAATTCATGACATATTATATGAGTAGGATGTATACTTTCATTTTAAGGTACACTCACCTTTTGAAAATAAAATGCAAAGGATTAAAGGGAAGAAACATTTTCTATGTCATGTACCATATCAAGAGATTTAACTATGTTGCTCTCATTTGGAGTGCTAATGTCGGGTACTATAGAAAGAGGATTAAGTAATGCAATGCCATTTTATAATTTAGGTTCATCATTGGTATGTTAGAAAGTAATATTGATAGAAATATATTTTTCCTCATTAATAATTGTCTTAGGAAAATGTCTTATTAGGAAACCTTCAGGAAACATGATTTTTTGTTTCTTGAATTTATGTGGTTTGACCTTTGTACAAGATAAATCAAAAGGATTTGGGACTTTTTATGTGTCCCTAAATAATTTAAGTTTTGTGAGTTAGTCCTTCGGATGTCTATTATAACTCTTATTATGTTCTTATATGATAACAATGGGAGACAAATGAAATGTATTTTTCTCATCACATACTAGAGTTGAAGAAAAAATTAGATTAGTTTTACTTGAATCAAACAAAGAAGACAAAGGATTTTCAACACTTGTTTTATTTGGAGAAGAAAGTACACACTTGATTTTTTTTAGATTTTCATTATGAGATATAGTAGAAGAAAATTAAAATTATTTGAATTTTTCAAAATTAGAAATGTGATAATCACACTTAGTTGTTGAGATAACCAACAAAGGTGTAGATGGAATAATTAGATTTTCAACATTAGGAATATTATAGTTTACATGCTTGCTGGTTATTTAAACCCTTCATCATTGGAAGGCAAAGGAATAATAGAGATGTAATAATGAAGAGGGATACCATTAAATTCTAGTTCATAATAAAAATTCCATTATCACTAGCTTGCTCATTTAGATTTGCATTTGTATCATTAATTATTTTATTGTCATGGTTATAAGCAAAAGTAGGTTTATATTATTTTTTGTGTTCTTCTAGGTTTTCATATGCAATACATTGATCATTAGGTGGATTAAATAATCTATCATAATTTTTTTTCCATGCATGAGCTTTTGTTAGGAACTCCATAAAGACTATAAAGGTGAAAATAAATATAAAGCACATAATCAGTAGGGCCAAAATGAGGATGCAACTAAGCATTCATAAGTTATACCCACATAAGTGAGGTAGAAACCATATATGATAATAATATATAAAAATATAAAATGAAATTTCAAAGAAGGCAAAAACCCTAATATACAAACTAGGGGTTTTGTTCAATAAACATAGGACGGGTTTACCAAATGTTTTAATACTTTTGGATTCATATGAGAAACATCAATAAATGAAGCTATTTGAATGTTGATCAATTAATGTTAAAATTTTAAAAATATATTAAAATATTTTTAAAATATATATCATTTAGGCACGTGCAATAAATATAACAAGTATGAAGCAACTAAAGGATAAATAGAGTGTATCTTATTTATTATTTTGTTTTAGATTGTGGTAATGACCATGAGTCATTTTAGGCTTGTATTGGAGATATGGACTTTGTTCATTCTATATTCTGATTGGTTTTGACTTTCATACAATTATGTCAATTAGTGACATTAACATCAACACATATGTCTATATCCAATGTTAGTTTACAATGAGAGATATACATAGGAGTGACTTTAAATTTGGACCAGACTTGAATTTCCCCCTATGTAATCATTATATGCCTCAACTTATGTTCTCTTATGTGTTAGATCAAAATAATAAGAAATCCTAATTTATTTGCATTGTTCCTCTTATAACTTGGTAAGAAAGGGTTAGTAACATGAGTTGAGATAGCCCTAGTAACCCTACTATTGCTAAGTACTACCTGCATAGATAATACTCCTAAGAAGGCCTCAGAATCACATATAGTTCTCTATCTTATGCATGTGTTTGGAATTTTAACAATATGAATATATGTTATTTCTCATAATAACCCTTGATACATGTGATGTAATAGTATATTTGACTTTATGGATGCTTCATATATTTGATTTATTGTTGTAGTGCAATTTGATAACTTGAAATGAGTAGTACTTTCTTATTAGATATTTTCCTTATCAAATTAGAAGGTGTATTAATTAGACCATAGCTTTTCTATATATAAGAACCTTTTAAATTTTAATTATAACCTAGTGACATGTGAAAATTTTACCATAGGATAGAAAAAGTGGGCTAACAAAATGGTCAGAAAATGAAAGATATGGAAAAATATATGTCTAGATAGTTGTGTTGAAGTTGGATGCTAACATTGACACTAGTGTCCATGATAAACACAAGTGACTAGGATATAAACCATATAAAAAATAGGTAAAATAGGTAGGGATCCCTAGCATACATTGGACAAAGATAAACAAACACAACACACAAGTCCAAAGGGAAAGTAAAACAAGTGAAATAAGGTGGAACTGAAGAGGTCCTTAAGAGATCACATCACTAGATGTCTAATTCTCAATGAAAATCTATATAAAAACAAGAAGAATAAAAATATGTGTAATTATACTAAAATTGGTGTCTATGGAGTGCTATGGATTGTCTTCATATTTTTTGTTTAGCCTTTGGATTGTCCATTTAATGGAGAAAAACATAATGTTACCACCAATCTCTCTCTCCCAAACCCCATTGGGTTCAGGGATATCAATGGTAGTGGCTTCTTCTAGGGGTCCAATTTAATTTCCTTATCATTTCATTTGATTTTTGAGCTTATCTTATTAATCTATGGTCCTATGTGGTTCAAAAGGTTTAAAATAAAAACTTTTTGGATCACTAAACCTTTGTTCTTGGTGGGTAAGTTTTAGATTTTCCCCAAGGTTTTGGAAGCTATGCATGTGTATTATTATTCTTGTTAGGCTCCTAATGCTACCTATGATAGACTAGAAAAAATCCTAAGAGACTTCCACTAGGCCAATTCTGAAGGGCAAAAATGCTTTCACAATGTCTCTTGGGATATTTGTTGCCAGCTTAAAGAAGTAGGTGGTTGGGGTATCCTAGATATTATACTTCAATATCTATCTCTCACCATTAAATGGGTTATCAATTATATGGAAGGTGATAAATCATGGAAGATTTTACTTCATCACTATATCTCTCATAGGGTTCCTTATGGTAGGAATGCTTGGCAATGCCTTGAGATTCATACCCTTCTCATTACCTTGTATTTGTTAAAATTAATAGTACTTTTATCATTCAGAGCATTTGAAAAGCTTGGGATAAACTCAAACCTCATCTCATCTAGATAGGGGAGGGGTTCAAGAATGGTATTTATATTAATTATCATTCCCTTTGGTGGTCTCCCTATCTAAATTTTCATAATGATCCCTTTGCTTTGGTCCCTTGGATCAAATGCTTAATGTTATTCAATAAAGTTGTGAAAACCATCAGGGATATTTTATATAAAATAAGTTGATATTGGCTTACTTAGAAGCAAATTTAGAATAAATTTAATCTAAGTAATGCAGATGCTAAGTCTATTAATAAAATTCAAGGTTTCATATCTGATGAGTATCTTCAAAATATTGGACTCAATTCCCTTATTCCTTGGTGGAAATATTAACATTAGCCTATGACCACTCCATTTACATGTTATTCCACTTATTTGGGTATAATATTTTATTCCCCTAACATATTGATAATGATACTCTCAATCACCAATAGAACTTTTGGTCCAATCATGCAATCTGGTCTAAAATATTTCACACCATGTGTGTTACTCCCATTGAGCCTAAAAAGGCTCACTTTATTTGGTGTATTCTCTATTAGGTTTTTCTAGTGGGTGATTGACTTAAGCACATGGGGGTTCTAAATCCCATTTGTATAGCATGCCATCAACCTGAGACTCTCAAACATTTCTTCTGGTTCTACTTCCACACTCAGTCTACATGGTAATGGATTGATACCCTCTTTAGCCATTTAGGCCTGAGTTATTTATGTGTAAAATGGATCTATTGGGGGAATCAACCCTTATTCCTATGAGATACAATATATTTTGGTAGAGATTTCATGTTGATATTATTTTTCAAATCTATAAATCTTGAAATTATGCTTTTTTTAATCATGAGGAAATGAGACATAATTTTTATATTACTAATAAAATTAATATCATTTCTAATGCCACTCTTCAAATTAAAATCTAGAATAAATTTTTTTCCTAGATATTAACCACCTCAAACATTTACTTAATCATTGGGGGAATGACTTGGGTGTAGTTAGTCGATAACCTCAAAAACTACTATGCCTAGTGTCACCTCCTCATGGGTGAGGGTATGGCATGTATCAGTAGCATTCTATGAATAGACATGGGAGCCTCCCTCCTCACCAATGACTCCCTTATTGGTAATCTCTATAGTGTGATTATCCTTATGGCTCTTCCATAGGTGGAGGTGATTAAAGGAACTGAGGCCCTCCTCCATAATATAATTATACATAGCTAACTACAACTATTTTGCTTGATAGACATAAGGAATAAAATAATAATTCTTAGTAGACTAATGGATGTGATAAATTACCTATGGATGAATATCCCATTGATAAATGGAGATAGGGTGATAATCTATAGGTTCTAGCTCCTCCATTACATCCTCTAGTCCCCATGTTTGTTGTTGAAGCTTAATTATTCTCTTTATTGGTTTGTGCTTTTATGACTATCTTATTAGTTGTTGCGTATTATTGATGTGATATTTTTTGAGTGGTCATTATTGAATCTATTTTAAAATTAATATTATCAAGGGTTTTTTAACCTTAGTTTGAATACTTCTGGGCGGTGACTTATTCCACCCATTTTTAATATGACTAGTGTTATAACATTAATTGTTTATGTTAATATAGATACAGTTTTCAATTAAAAAAATTATAGAAATTGTGAAAAATGTGCAGATCATGCTTCTTTGACATGCCCCACAGATATACCTCCCTTTTGAGGTGAAGGAAATATAATCTAGAAGGTAATTTACCTCAAAATGAGAATATAATTGCGTAATTTATGTATGAATCATGTAGCATATAGGGATAACTATTTAACCTTAAAAATCTATATTAGGGAATCTAGGGTTAAAGGGGAAAGAGATAGCTTAGGACACAAGAATGATAAACTATATCTATATTAGGCCAATTAATTAAAAATCTTAAATAGATCATATGCTAAATTTATTATGTTAAGATATGCTAAAAATGGAAAGTATAATTATGCTATACATTATAACTGTTACATCCTGATTCCTCTCTAAGCTAATTATTTGACTATTTAGAGATGGATATGGTAGATACACATGATATTGACTATATATGCTGATTGAGCTTGATATTATTCTATTTTGGGATATTAGTGCATTGCATAACTGGATGATAAGTCATGATTGCTTAGCATGCACTAGTATATGTATGCACTTTAATTTTTAATCATATTAATGAATTTTTATTGTTACATAGTGTTGATTTTGAATATTGTGTGATATAGCCTAACTACCTATGTGTGTGTGAGGTGGATGCAAGTGAATTCTTCCCTCAAACACACTAGAGGTAGAGGATCATTAAAGAGGATGATGTAGATGGTGATATCTCTAGTTGAGAGAGTGCCAACGAAACCTTGCACACACCATGATAATTAGGCATGTTAGAATGCATTTAAAAATGATTCTTTTAAATTGGTTATTTCTATGATTGCTTAAGTAGGTATTCAATAAGAATACAAGTCCCTTGTGTGGTTAGCCTAATAATTCATTATTATTTTAAGAGGTAGAGTAAAATTTAAATTTAGACATTATAACCTTTAGATTAATGTTATTAATCTAAATCAGTTATGGATTTAAAACCTTTAGATTAATGCTAAATTAGTTTTGATTGGGATAATATGCTTTTTACCTTAGATTTTATATATCATTAAATCCAGACCACTAGTCCATTATAAAACATTAATTAAGTCTTAGAACCTTCTTATAGAACTTTGGAAAATGTATTAAACTATATTTGTATGGTCACATTTATTTTGAATAAGTTTGGTATAGAACTTCTTTTTAATACCTAAATTTAATCCTTGTCTAAAAGTTTTAGGCATTGGAATGGGAAGAAAGGTGTCCCATTTCTAGTCTTCACAAACAAACAATAATTTATCTAATTTTCCTATGGCATGAATATGAAATATTCTAAGAAAATGTTCATCTAAAAAACTCCTTTAACTGACACTGTACAAACTTGTTGATCGATAGGAAATGAGAAAATGGTTTTGTCTTTTTTGGAAGAAATTTTAGAGTGATTTGAGAAATCTGTATATTAAGAATTAAGGTATTGAATTTAATTAGAGAAATATAAAAAAATGTAAAGGCTTGAACATCTTAAAATTTGTATATCCTATGAGCCAAACTTATTTGAAACTAGTTGTAGCAACCTTTTGTCCAACATCATTAACATTTTTGCCATATCATGTTTTATCCTTTTATTTTCTTAACTTAGCTGAAGAGCAACACCACCACCATTATTTTTATCTTAGCTATTTCAACTCATGTAGAACTACATTCCATTTCAGTCAAGGATTTTTAATGAACCTAAAATCCCCTATGTTTTCAACATATTTAAAATCTACATCTATCTTCATATCTAGAAATCACACACACACACACACACACACACACACACACACACACACACACACACACACACACACACACACACACACACACACACACACACACACACACACACACACAATGTATATATTCTATAGTAGTGTTTTTTATGGGAGTGTGAGCTACCTCATGCCTATTTCATATATTCAACATTTATATCATGTAAGTGACTTTCTTTGATTCCATCATGAGTTTAATTATACTTTAGTTGAAACATATTTGATTTTGTGTTATTTTAAACTGATGGGAAGGGCAGAGGGAGACCCACACTTGGTTAGTAATAATGTTATTTTATGATTGGAATAAATAACTATGGTGGAGACAGTATATTAAGAATAAGTTATGGCATCTTTTAAATTGATGAGTAAAATAAATATATTCTATTTTGTATCAGACAAATTAGTGAGCTATGAATATAATCATAGACATGATTATATGTCTGTTATATATATCTTGTTAACCATAGTTATATGATGACCATGCCTAAAGATGGAAGTACATAGACATGGAGGTATGTGGATGTACATGATTATAATGAAATGATTTAATGGGCATAAATAAATATAGAATCTATATAAACTTTGGGATGCATGTCTATAGTACAGGCTCAACTAGTATGTTATCATGAGTTAAACCTTGCAAAATATTAGGATTATTTATTATATGAAAAAATATCACATGGAATTTGATAGTATAACCAGTTATGTATTATGGATATTAACTCAATGTTTTTAATATGGGTATAAATGAGTCTAATAATAACCCTAGAGGTGTTTTTTTGGTCATAGTACCTTGGGTGGAGTATTAATTGATTAAACAAGGATTACATAAATGACTTAGTGAATGCTTGTTTATAGATCTCTAATGTCATACCAATTCTAGTATAGATTTCTTAGTTAATACTCTCGAGAGGAATATTAGTCAAAATTGAAAGAAATAGCTTAACATTATAATATATTCATTTGAGCACATTAGGATGTACAAGTGCTTATACATGGAGATTTTGTTGGTAGCTCTTTAGATGAGTGGAATAAGTCATTAAATTACCTAAGACTTAGGAAGATATAAGTCTTAGATTAGTCTCCTAAATGTAAATGAGTCAATAAATTAACATGTTTATCTAACTCACTTTTAGTAATGTGAATGACTGTTAGCCTTATGTATTTAGTATGAGAAACTTGTGTGGATTACATAAAATAAGTGTGTTTTTATAAATATTTTGTTATACTTAATGTATATTGGTGCATTATGATGCATGTTACTGGTATGTAGAATAACTAGGTGTTATAACTATTTATTGTATGTTTGCTACTATGATTCAATTGAATCTTGTTAATCATAAGTTTGGTTTATGTATTATCATGTATTTGGGAACCTATGATAGTATGGGATATCATAGGGTACTAAATTATAAAAGTATAATGTACCCAGGTGGTACTTACTATAGTTATTATACCTAACTCATAATTATCTATATACATATTTGTATTTACTATGGATAGTGGGTGTTCTTACAATCAGTAGATTAGTGTATGCATTCATGCAAACTCTAATAATTTAACATATATATATATATATATATATATATATATATATATATAATTAATCATATAACGCCTAAGTTTTCATGTATTTTTAGACTACTTTAAATGATTGATTGTATAAAAATGGAAGTCAAGTCTTAGAACACTGGTTTATGGTAATATGGGTTGCTATAGGGTGTATATAACTAGAAACCAACTATATTATTGAATTGTATAGTTAAATTGTATGTTTACCCAAGTGGTATATTTTTAATTATTATTTCTAGTATGGGATAGAAAATAATGGAAGATTCATGCATATGTTAGATAGAATTAATGTATGCTATTATTACTCCTATGCATAGTGTGTCATGTGATGTATTTGATAATAGGATGTAAGTTGATGAATATTGTGGTTGAAGTGTATTTGACCAATCTACATTGCTAATGTGGAGTAATAAGTGAGATGGACATCATTGGTTTACTAGCATTGCAATGTTAGATGAAGGCAGTCTGATCAGGTGGTGTGTATGAAATTGATTGATCTAGATCATTATTATTTATTATTTATAAAGGTTTGGGCCAAAGTATGTTTAGTGAGACATTATCATTTCATGAGTATGGTTCAAATTTTAGTGAGATATCTTGTAATAGAATGGATTTCTATGATACACTACATGTTTAGTTTAGAATCATACAACACATAGTTACTTATTAGTATCTCTAGATTCTTGTGCCATCACTATCTACTCATCTATGAAAGGAGGGCCATTCCATGATGGGATTAGTGCAGGGGATTGTTGGTCCATGGTTGTTGTGGTGAAGTACTTAGATTATTCTCTCCCTCCTCACAACAATACTACTATTGAGATGACACTTGAGATTACCACATATACTAGAGAGTTTGGGGAACTCATGCTCCACGAAGCCAGGTATCTAAATTATGTACATTGTATTGAATTGAATACTATTATTGAATATTGTCATGAATAATTATAATTAATTATTATTGTATATTGGTAGTGGATATTGTAGAGTTGTATTAGCCATGGCTGAGTTGCTTTATTAATTTCTATATTCATTTTATGTAGCATCTTCATGACATTAGAGATTTGTGATGTAATATGTGTAATTACTATTATCACTTGAATATATATGTGATCTCTATTTATATTCTTAGGTGTAATATATTTATGGTATATATGTTTAAAAAAATCATGTAATTCTATGTCTAACCCAGTGGGGTTGTTACATGTGGTATCAGAGTCAGGTTCAAACTCTAGGACCTTGTGAGTCCATTAGCATTTTCATGTCTTTTATCCATCAGTGTGAACTTAGTGTCATGAAGTATTTCACTATAAATTGGACTTGTATTTTCTTAGTGTAGAACCATATTACACCAAGGTTTGAGTTTTGTGACATTCATAAAAATGTGTCTGTGATACTTGTTGTGTACTTTAAGAGTACTCGTATCCATTTGAGTTGTCAAGGAGATTGGTTTATCAATTATCCACTTAGTGATGGTTGTGTTTGAGGTTTGGGTAGATGAGTATATCGTATAGTTCATGAGTTATGGATAAAATATTTCTACCATAGTTTGATCACTTAGATCAAACACCTCGAGAGTGATGATATTTTTATTGATTAACAATTCACTTTGTCATTGTGTTTTATGTTGTGATTGTTGTTAAGCTTGGGATGATTATCATAAATTTATGTCTAAATTCATAAATCATAGGAGTGGAAACTATTATAAGACCCTTTTTCTTTTAGTTCCACCTAGGGTCATGGAAATATTCTTTGTCGAGTGTTGTTGCATTACTTGATAATTCCATTATGTCAAGAGTTTGTTGATGGAAATTGTACTCTTAATATATGTGGTCTAAAAATATGTGTCATCTCTTCAAGTTAGCATAGAGGTGAATTTTAACTATTTTTATTATCTTATTCTTTTTTGACATTATTATAATGCCGTTGAAAGGATGTTATATGCATGATGTTAATTTAGTATTCTCTTAAATGGGAATTGTTTCTGAATGTTGTTTGTCTTAAAGGATGTTATATGCATGATGTTAATTTAGTATTCTCTTAAAGGATGTTATATGCATGATGTTGAATTATGAGAGAATGTTTTCAAATCTTGGTGAGATATAAGTTTTAAATTGGATAGATGGACACATCTTTGTGATCAGTATATCTCTCCCGATAAGTAGTTAGTATTTGGTAACATTGAGTTGTGGTGTTTTCCTTTACCTAGTGAAAGTATGTAGGATATTTTGAGACTATATTTCTCTAATTTTTACTTAGAACTCTTTGGAGTAATTACTTGATCTAACATGATATTTTAAGACCAGGTGAGATGGAAAACCTTGATTCATATAATTATAAACTAAGAATTATAAGCTGATTATAAATATTATGATATTATTCACCCTTGTATAGATTGATACTGATCTCTTTTATTGAATGCATGTTGTTTTAAAGAGATATTTTTATACCTTTCTTTAGAAGAAAGTAGGGTATAGGATGTGTGGAACATCTTGTCAATCCAGGGTTTAGAATAAAATTTTAACTTGTGTGCTATTTGAGCAAGTAAGGAGATATTATTCTATTTATTACCCTAGAAGGTTAAAAGATTGAGGTAATTCTTGGCCTATGTATGTTATGTTAATTATAACATTATTTCCTCTTAATAATGAACATAATAAAATAAATTAAGCTATGAAATATGATACTTAGTTATTTGTGTCTAGTAGTAGCTTAATGCAATTACAGAGTTATTATATGTTTTGTTTCTAGGATTATTTAGCATATAAATTTTCTTCATTGATCTGATAACATAAAATTGTGATTCTTTGACATTCATTGTGCACATTTTAAGATCATTAAGTTGTGGAGACCTAAGGTAAAAGTGGTGAATTGGGAAAATGAGTTATGAGTGATAGGATGGTATTCTACTTAGCCTCACATTAACTCAGATTGTTGGTACTGATTTGGAATCGACAGATGGACTTGTCAAATCCAAGATTTGATAGGCATAACTTATTAAATTTAGTCATATGGACATACACATGTATATAGTGGACAAAGATTACATATGGATGATTATTCCATGATTTTTGTACACTTTATATTTACCATTCCTATTCATCATCATACTTGTTAAGATCTCCATGGAGTAGCGAGATTATTAACATATACATATTATTCTTGTCAAATGTTCTAATAAATTTTATTTGGGATAAGAAAAACACTCTTTAGGATAGAGAGATGTGTTGAGGCATATAATATTTTTGTGAAACTCTCCTCGGTCATTTACTTTGACTTGTATGATGATATTATGTGTTTTGAGGAGTCAGTGAACTTTCACTAAGATATGTGAGACCCTTCAAGGTAATAAAAGTGGTCATTCCTATAGTATATAGGCATATCTTGATGATTTTGGACCTTGGAATGGTCATGATAGAATTGATTAGAGTAATTATTTATTGCAAACCTTGTTTGCATAAAAGGAAATATTATTGAATAGGATCTTATGGGACCAATACACCAAGAATAGTGCAATTTAAAATAACTATTGTGAGTTCTCTAGGTAAGTTCCCATTTATTTGCTTAGTTTGATATTATATATCATATTATTACTTTGCTAAGAAATATTTTTAATTGAGAAATTATCATTGAATAAGAGTCATCAGGGATGATGACTAGCTTTAAGGGAGAAGGATGTTACATCTTGATTCCTCGCTAAGCTAATTATTTGATTATGTATAGATAGATATGGTAGATACACATGATATTGACTATATTTGTTGATTAAGCTTGAGATTATGCTATTTTGGGATATTAGTACATTGCTTAATTGGATGATAATATATGATTGCTTAGTATGAGATGGTAAATTTATGTACATTTATTTTAAGCATATTAATAAATTGTTATTGTTACATATTGTTGATTTTGAATATCATGTGATATAGCTTAACTAGTTGTGTGTGTGAGGTGGATGTAGGTGAATTCTTCCCTCAAACACACTAGAGGTAGAGCATTATTAGAGAGGATGATGTAGATGGTGATATCATTGGTTGATAGAGTGTTAGTGAAACCTTGCACACACCATGATAATTAGTCATGTTAGAATGCATTTAAAAATAATTGTTTAAATGAATTATTTCTAAAATTGCTTAAGTAGGTATGTAATAAGAATAAAAGTCCCTTACGTGGTTAGCCTAATAAGTCATTATTATTTTAAGAGGTAGAGTAAAATTTAGATTTAGATTATTATTTATTATTTTTTCTTTAAATTGCCAAAATATGATTTAAAATGGCTAAATATGAAAATAAAATTTTATAATTAAAATAAAAGGGAATTGTTTTGCTTTAAAAATAGAAAAATAAACTAAAAATAAGAAAAGAATTAAAAAATCTTAAAAATAAACAAAAATAAAAAAAGATAAAATGAAAAGATAAACTAAAAACAAAAAGTTGGAAGAGAAATTGGTATCTTTTGCTCTATTTAGGAAATGACATGAAAGAGATTTGTCATATCTTGGGCATTTGAAAAGAGAGGAGGAACAAAGTGTGAAAAGAAGAAGATAGAGGATAAACTAGAAAATTTAATGATAAGTAGTTTATTAAAATTCATTATTATGTTGATGGTATAACTGTGTTAAATAGAAGATCCAAAACATAGCAAAACTATTGTTGAAAATGGGAATTGGGTTAAAAAATTTAATCATTGATATTATCTTTCTAAAAACTAGTTATGGATTTAAAACCTTTAGATTAATGCTAGATCGATTCTAGTTGGGATAATATGCTTTTTCCTCAAATTTTTGTATGCCATTAAATCTAGACTGCCAGTCCATTCTAAAAACATTAGTTAAGTCTTATAACTTTCTCATAGAACTTTGGAAAAGGTATTAAACTATGTTTGTATGGTTACATTTATTTTGAATAAGTTTAGAGTAGAAATTCCTTTTAATACCTGAATAAAATACTTGTCTAAAAGTTTTAGGTGTTGGAATGGGAAGAAGGGCATCCCATTTTGGTCTTCACAAATAAAAAATAATTTGACTAATTTTCCTATGGCATCAATATGAAATATTATGAGAAAATGTTCATCTGACAAACTCCCTTAACCAGTGTTGTATAGACTTGTTGATGAAGAGGAAATGAGAAAATGGTCTTGTCATTTTTGGAAGAAATTTTAGAGTGATTTGAGAAATTTGTATATTAAGAATTAAGGAATTGAATTTAATTAGAGAACTTTTTAGAAATGTAAAGGCTTTAAATTCTTAAAATCTATATATTCTATGATCCAAACTTATTTAAAACTAGTTGCAGTAACCTTTTATCCAACAACATTAACATTGTTGCCATATCAAGTTTTGTCTTTTTATTTTCTTAACTTAGACCAAGATCAACACTGTCATCATTCCTTTTATCTCAACTGTTTCAACTCAAGCAAAACTGCATTCCATTTCAATCAAAGATTTTCAACAAACCCAAAATCCCTTGCATTTTCAATGGATTTCAAATCTACATCTATCTCCATGTCTGTAAATCACACACACACACACACACACACACACACACACACACACACACACACACACACACACACACACACACACACACACACACACACACACACACACACACACACACACACACACACACACACACACACACACACACACACACACACACACACATACTACCTCACATCTATTTGCTGCATTTAACATTTATATCATGAAAGTGAATTTATTTGTCATGAGTTTCATTATACTTTGGCTGAAACATATTTGATTTTGCATTATTGCGAATTGATGGTAAGGGTAGAGGGAAACCCAAACTTGGTTGGTAATAATGTTATTTTATGATTGGAGTAGATAACTATGGTAAAGCAAATATAATAATATTAAGTTATGGCATCTCATATATGATAAGCTCACTTAGAATTATGTATGCCTAAATCCAATTTTCAAGGAACGACTTCTGTAGTGATATCATGGAATTTGACTAAGCCAGATAATCTAAATATTTATGGTGTCATTTAGGGAATTAGTTTGGCTATATTTAATATAAAATAGGGATCAATGACTCTATTTAAACTATTAAGTAGTGGTTGTTTATATATTAATCTAAATTTTTAATAAATGGGTTGGAAATGATTAATATTACATGTTCTATATATATTATAACAAAATTTAGCATCCATGTTATATCCACCATGTTAGTATGATTGAAAATTCATAATAGATTCAATGGGCATAATATCGAGCTATTTACCAAATATCTATATTAATGATTAATAAATCTGAAGAATAAAGACATTAGTTTGCATATTCAGGAGATTTCACAATGTAAGGAGGTATAAATGGGCATTTAACAAGTGCTATACTAAGATCACATAATGATTTCTCAAGCTATATTGATAGTGGATTTTGATATTGAGGATGCCTCTATTTTTAGAAATATCCATATTAGTTAAATTGATGAGTAAAAAAACTATATTTTATTCTGTATCAGATAAATTAGTGAGATATGAATATAATCATAGATGTGATTATATGTTTGTTATATATATCTTGTTAATTATAGTTATATGATGACAATGCCTAAGGATGGATGTACATAGACATGGAGGTATGTGGATGTACATGGTTATAATGAAATGATTTAATAGGCATAAATAGATATAGCATATGTATAAACTTTGGAATGCATGTCTATAATATAGGGTTGACTAGTATGTTATCATGAGTTAAACCTTACAGAATATCAAGATTATTTATTATACAGAAAAATATCTCATGGAATTTGATAGTATAACCAGTTATGTATTTATGGATATTAACTCAGTGTTTTTAATATGGGTATAAATGAGTCTAATAGTAACCCTGGAGGGATTTTTTTAGTTATAGTCCCTCAGGTGGAGTATTAACTGATTGAACAAGGATTACATAAATGACTTAGTGAATGCTTGTTTATAAATCTCTAATGTCATACCAATTCTAGTCTAGATTTCTTAGTTAATTTTCTTGGGAGGAATATTAGTCAAAATTGAAATAAATAGCCTAACATTAGAATACTTCATGTGGAGCACATTAGGATGTGAAAGTGATTATATGTGGAGATTTTACTAGTATATTTTTAGATGAGTAAAATAAGTTATTAAATTACCTAAGTATCAGGAAGCTATAAATCTTGGATTAGTTTCCTAAATACAAATGATTCAATGGGATAACAAGTTTATCTGACTCACTTTCAGTAATGTGAATGACTATTAGCCTTATGTACTCAGTATGGTAAACTTGGGTACATTACATAATATAAGTGTTTTATTATAAATATTTTTTTATACTTAATGTATAGTGGTGCATTATGATGCATGTTACTGGTATGCAAAATACCTATTGTATGCTTGTTACTATGATTCAATTGAATCTTGTTAAACATAAGTTTGGATTATGTGTTGTCATGTATTTGGGAACCTATGATAGTATGGGATATCATAGGGTACTACAGTATAAAATTATAATGTACCTAGGTGGTACTTACTATAGTTATTATACCTAACTCACATTTATATACATATTAATATTTTTTTTTAGATAGTGGGTGTTATTACAATTGGTAGATTGGTGTATGCATGAATTCAAACTCTAAGAATTTAAAAAATGTTGTGTTATATGTTATTGTGTTCCAATGAGTTGCTATGATATATATATATATATATATATATATATATAGTTACTTGCATAACGCCTGTGTTTCTATGTATTTTGAGACTACTTTAAATGATTGATTGTAAAAATCTAGAAGTCAAGTCTTAGAACACTAGTTTATGGTAATATGGGTTGTCATAGGTGTATGTTAGTGTAGGTTTTTATTTTTCCCTATTATTTAATTAGGGAATATTATATATTTGTGCATACATGGATTTTTCCTACATTCGTGGGATACACTAGATTATGTGAAGATGTGTGTCATAGATGTGTCATAGGTGTCATAAGAATGTCACAAGTAACTCCTTTGACCAGCTATTCAGGATATGTGAGTTACTTCTCTATTCTTAGCACCTTGTCACCACCTTTCATGGAGGAATTACAGTCTATTCTTGGGGTGCCTTGATCACCTTTTGTGGAGGAGTTACTTACCTGCTCTCTTATATGTATTCTTTACTTTGGCCATCTTAAGTTAATCCAATATTGGGTTTTGCTCCTAATTGTCTTTTGAAAATGATCTCTTTCAGTGTTTTCACTTTGCTTTAGCTTCTTTGTGGTGTGCACCAACTTCGTCTAGTGTGATCACTTGACCATTGCATTCGTGTTATTCGGACCCTAGCAACAACTCCGATATGGTATCAGAGCCACCCCGGTAATCGTGTGTCTGGTTATGCTATTAGTTTATTTTGAAAATGTGAGGAGTGGATTTCTCTTTATGTTCTTTTTATTATTTCTAGATTTGATTTGAAAAAGCCTTTCAATATCATTTCTTGTGTTGCATTTATCTTTCCTGTGGACTGCCTTTGTGGTATTGTTTTTTATTGGTTTGGTTGTGGTTCTCATTATTTGTCAGGACAAATCCATTTGTTGGTTACCAAGGAGGTTTCAATGGCTCATTTGCAGAATTTCTCAGCTGTGTGAAGGATCTCCACGGCTCTTCCAACATCCTACAAACCAATAGAAAAATTAGATCACATTTTTTGCTCTCTAGTGGAAGTTGGCGCCCCATAATTTCTATTTCAACCATGAAATGGAGTAAAAAGTCACTTTGACCAGTTGGAAACCCTTGGAAATAGTTTTTTGACCTCTAAATGCAGCCTTAGATCTATGGGAGGCATTTTTTAAGGCTCTGACTGAAAAAACGTCCCTTCAGTGATGTTTTTGTATTGGGGGTCATTAGAACCCTGCGTGTTCTCGATCTGCAAGTCTCTGGTATCTGCTCACAACCTTCCTCATCCTCCCAAAAAATGTCCTGATTCATCTTAGCCCAACATTTCTCCTTTGGCAATGCCCAATATTAGAAAAACTGCCAGCAAAAGAAGTTAGGGTTTGGGTGCTTAATTTTTGGCGCTTCTCTTTGGTGGGCCCACTTCAAATCCAATGCAATTTGACTTTATGCTATTTATTTCTCATTTGAATTATCTTTATATTCTAAGATTAGATTTTATGATTTTATGAATTAATTTATTTTTTATAAAATAGCATTGAAGGCAATTTAAAGTTTTTTTTAAAAACTTGTATCTTTACTTGATGAAGATGAAGTTGAGGCCTGGATTGGCAAGGTGATGAATCCCCCTCAAAAGACTAAACCACTTCATTCTTAACTCTATGCTGAATCCAATGAGTGGTTGGAAGGCCACTTTCTCTCTCAAAATAGGCATTTTTTTAGTGTTTTAGTGTTGTTTTTTTGCAAAATTACTAGTTTATGGAAAATTAAAACTTTAAAATCTTGCAAATGATAGCTCAAATTTGAGTACCATCTTTTGCAAAAGTGCTTATTTTTCAATTTTCCACAACTTAGGCTAGATAATTATAAAAAATTCACTAATTTATAAAGTGCCAAAAATTTGGGTCCCCTGAGACGTATTTTCGGTTAAGTTCGATGTCTTCTTTTCTTAAAGTCTTGCACTAATTTCTCTAAGATGCATTCTCAGCTGAGATTGATGACTTTTGAGCATGCAATTGCATATTTTTGAGGGACTCAACATTTCAGGGGGGGTGTGATTGCTTTTCAACACTTTCAATCTTTGCTTTCATTCTTCTTTTTGCATAATTTCACAACTTGAAATCAACACAACTTCACCTAAATTCAGCTTAAAATGGATTCTTTTCAACTTAAAATCATAACACCCTTCAAATATCATGAATGGAAGGTTAAAATGTCAATCATTTTTAGAAGTAAAGGGTTGTATAAGATCACCATGGGTGTTGAAGTAGAACCCAGCATTGATGCTGAAAAGGTCAAGTGGTAAAACTGTAGTGATGAAGCCTATGGATTACTGAGCTTGTCCATGTCTCTATAACTTCTCTTCCATTTAGAAACCTATAAAACTCTCAAAGACATATGGGACACCCTAGAAACTTTATTTGGGAAGCTTGATGAGATGAGAGGTCATGAGCTCGAAAACGAACTCATAAGTCTAAGTCCTAGCAACTTTGACACCCTATAGGAATTCTTAACTAAGTTTAAGGCCCTTAGATTGAAATTGAAAGAATGTGGAATAGAGAAGAAAGATGATCAACTCATCCTTTTTATTCTCACAAAGTTAGGTCCAAGCTATTCAGTCTTTGTCTCCACTTTCCATGCCACAAAAAGTGCCCTTGGCACTACATGGAAAATGCCTTCTTTGGATTCATTCATTGCTAACTTGACTAGGGAGAAAGATAAGCTAATTCAAATGGGCACAATGAAGTCTACTAAACCCCAAGCTTTGATAGCTAGAAATGGTACAAATAAGACTTCAACAAAGAAGAAGAAGAAAAAGAACAAGGACCAAGAGAAGAAGAAAGAAAACAACAATCCTAACAAAAACAACAATGAGTCTTCCTCCTCCAATGCTTAACCTAAGAAGGAGAAGTCTAAGTGTGCCTATTGTAAGAAGACAGGGCATGATGAACACAAATGCATGAATAAACAAATAGATCACCTGATTCATCTTCTAGAGAAGCACAACATAGGTGTTCCTGAGTCTATCAAGCATAATTCATCTACCCAAGATTCTACTAAGGTGAAAGGCAAGGGTAAGGAGAAAGAAAAGGGTAAGGCCCTTGTAGCTACAACAGCTTCTACATCTTCATGGGTAATTGACTGGAGCGCTTCTCACCACTTGGGCTCTTCCCTAGTTGAGTTTTCATCTTTAGAGCCTTGTAGCATGACTTCAATTAGTTTAGGTGATGACACATCAATTTCTGTTGTAGGGAGAGGGTCAATTGAAATGGAAGGAGGAACATTCAATAATGTTCTAAGTGTTCCTTTTCTTTCAACCAATCTCCTATCAGTGTATCAAATCACTCACATTGGTCGAGGCATGAGAGTTGAGTTTTCACCATATTTAGTGGCTATCAGGGAGTTGCATAGTGATACTACAGTGGCAGTGTGTAGGGTAGATCACCAAGTAAGGTTATACACATTCTCACATTTTTCACCAGATTCTTCTCCAATAACATTGCTGACTCATTCAGATGAAGTTAGCAAATTATGGCATTAACGGTTTGGCCACTTTAACTACCGCTACCTTGAACAACTTTAAAAAAATGACATGGTCATTAGCTTGCCTCATTTCCAATTGTTAAAGGAATTTCTAAGGGGTACTCCCTTGGGAAGCATCCCAAAGCAAAATTTGACAAAGGCAAATCTTGAAGGGCTTCACAACCTTCGGAGTTAGTCCATAGTGATGTATCAGGACCCTTTCCCAAACCATCTTTCATAAGGGCCAAGTACATCCTCACTTTCATTGATGATTTATCTAGGTACACTTGGATATATTTTCTCAAACAAAAGTCTGAAGTGTTTGAGAATTTTCTATACTTCAAGGCTCTTATTGAGAAATAGAGTGAGAAATCCATCAAGGTTATTCAAATTGATAATGGAGGGGAGTATGTCAGCAACAGGTTTGAGTATATTTTCACCACAAAGGGGATTGATTTGTAGTGCATAGTCACTTACAGTCCTTCACAGAATGGGGTTACAGAATGCAAAAATAGGTTCTTGAAAGATATGGGTAGCTATATGATTCACTCCAAATCCTTAGCACCACAATACTAGGCCGAAGCCATCAATTGTGCTTGCTACATTCAAAACAGGGTTCCTCATAAAGATTTGAAAGGGATAACACCCTTTGAAGCTTGGCATAAAAGGAAACCTGATGTTGAGCACCTTAGGGTTTTTAGATCCCCAGCCATGGCCCACATACCAAAGAAGAAACACAAAGCTATGAAATGTCAGTCCAAGCCTTGCATCTTTGTAGGATATCTAGATGGTGTTAAGGGGTATCACCTTCTAGATCCAACCACTCATGAGTTATTCATTGAGAGAAGTGTCCACTTTCAGGAGTATCCTAGAGACTCAACACTTAGCACTTCTTCTCCCTCATCATATCTACTTCTTCAAGATGATTCTTCAGATTTAGATCAGCCATAATACGTTCCTAAGCTAGAAACATATTCTTCTTCTTCTTCTTTGAGTTTAGATAGTGAGGATAGTGATGCAGAGTCATCCACCTCTAGTCAGTCAGAGGATGAGGAGTTAGCACCTGACTTTCCCACTTTTAGGCCACATTGGGCTAGATAGACACTTGAGAGTGCTGGCACTTGGGGAGGAGATCCTACAGATGATAGACGCACTAGGATGGATTATCAAAGAGATCCACATGCCTTCTTTGCTTCAGTTTTAGATCCATAGACTTTTCAAGAGGCATTGGGAGTACCTGAGTCAGATAGTGCTATGGAGGAAGAATATTCTTCCTTAATCAAAAATCACACTTAGGACTTGACTTAACTTCCTAAGCAAAGGAAGATGGTTTGATGTAGGTGGATATATCAAACCAAGTTTGTAGTAGATGGGTCGATTGATAAGTACAAGGTGCGATTGGTCGCCAAGGGTTTCTCACAGGTGGCAGGCATTGAATACTCAGAGACCTTTGCACCCATTGCAAAGATGATTTCTATCTAACTCACCTTGGCTATTGCCACAACACATGGTTGGGATGTGCACCAGATGGATGTGAAGAGTGCCTTTCTCATAGAGACCTAGAGGAGGAGATCTACATGGAGTAGTGGCTAGGATATGTTCAAGATTCTTCCTTAGTATGCAAACTTAGGAAATCTATCTATGGCCTCAAACAAGCCCCTTAGGCTTGGTATGCCAAGATGGATTCCTTCCTTCTCATAATGGGTTTCACTAGGTGCCATTCTGACCCCAATGTCTACTTCTTGTGATAGGATGATTCACCCCTAATTTTAGTTCTATATGTTAATGACCTTTTGATCACTGAGAGTTCCTCATCAGTGATTGAAGTGGTGAAGGCATCTCTCTAGGATATATTTGACATGATAGACTTGGGTTTGTTGTACTACTTCCTTGGCATCAAGATTTCACAGTCAGATTTAGGGATTTCTCTTGCATAACCTAAGTATGCTCTTGATTTATTATCTCAGTTTCACATAGCTGATTACAAGCCATCTCTAACTCCCTTTCTATTAGGAGTCAAGATTGAGGCTGAATATTCTTCACCATTAGTTGATGCTACTCGGTATCGATAACTTGTTGGCAGTCTCATCTACTTGACTCACACCAGGCCTGACATATCATATGCAGTGGGACTTGTCTCCAAATTTATGTAGGAACCTCATGAGCTACATTGGAAAGCAACTAAGAGGATCTTGCATTACATATAGGGTTCACATAGATATGGGATTCATTATAGATTTGGCATAGAGGCTGACTTGATTGGGTATATAGATTCAGACTGGGCTGGTGATTCACAGACTCGCAAGGCCACTTTTGGTTATAGTTTCTCTCTAGGTTTTGGTCCTATCAGTTGGTCTAGCAAAAAGCAGAATGCTATTGCTATATCATCCATAGAGGTAGAGTACAAGGGAGCTATTAATGCAACTATTGAGGCTATTTAGCTTCAGGGGATAATTTTTGAGTTTGGAATTCCTATCAGGTAGCCCACCATCATTTATTGTGACAACTAGAGTACCATTCAGATTTTCAAGAATTTAGTTCAGCACCAACAGACCAAGCACATAGAGATTCACATGCATTTCATTTGAGAGCTTATTCATAGTCAGGTCATTGACTTGATATTTTGCTAGTCTTCAGAGTAGGTTGCAGACATCTTCACCAAAGCTTTCACCGAGAGCAAGTTCATTCATTTATGAGCTCTTCTTGGGGTGTGGTCCACATCTGTAGTAGCATCATCTTTTGGGGGGGCCACTAGCCTCTTCATTTCTTTTATGTCTCTCTTTTGGGGGGGAGTTTTTTCTCATGGGTTTTCTCCTTTTCTCTATCTTATGGGAGATTGCATTTGTACATGGGTACCTCATCAGGCCTATTTGCCGAGACCCATTTTATATTTCCACATTGCCCATCTAGGTTGTGCTTATGGGGGGGTGTTAGTGTAGGTTTTTATTTTTCCCTATTATTTAATTAGGGAATATTATATATTTGTGCATACATGGAGTTTTCTTACATTCATGATATATGATAGCTTATGTGGAGATGTGTGTTATAGATGTGTCATAGGTGTCATAAAAATGTCATAAGTAACTCCTTTGACCAACTATTTTGGGTATGGGAGTTACTTCTCTATTCTTAGCACCTTGTCACCACCTTTCATGGAGGAGTTACAATCTATTCTTGGGGTGCTTTGACCACCTTTTGTGGAGGAGTTACTTACATGCTCTCCTATATGTATTCTTCAATTTGGCCATCTTAAGTTAATCAAATATTGGGTTTTGCTCCTATTTGTCTTTTGCAAATTATCTCTTTCAGTGTTTTCGCTTTGCTTTAGCTTCTTTGTGGTGTGCACCAGCTTCATCTCGTGTGATCACTTGACCATTGCATTCATGTTATTCGAACCCTGGCAACAACTCCGATAGTGTAAATACCAAGAAACCAATTATATTTTTAATTATATAGTTAAATTGTATGTTTATTGAGGTGGTATATTTATAATCATTATTTCCAGTATGTAATAGAAAATAATGGAAGATTCATGCATATGTTAGATAGAATTAATGTATGCTATTATTATTCCTATGTATAACATGTCATGTGATGTATTTTATAGTAGAATGTAAGTTGAAAAATCTTGTGGTTGAAGTGCATCTGACCAATCTGCATTGCTAATGTAGAGTAAGGAGTGAGACAAACTTCACTAGCTTATTGGCATTACAATGTTAGATGAAGGTAGCATAATCAAGTGTTGTGTATGAAATTGATTGATCTAGATCATTATTATTTATTATTTGTAAATATTTGGGCCAAAGTATGGTTAATGAGATATTATCATTTCATGAGTATGGTTCACATGTTAGTGCAGTATCTTGTAATAGAAAGGATTTCTATGATAGGCTACATGTTTAGTTTAGAATCATACAACACAAGTACTTTTTAATTTCTTTGGATTCCTATGCCATCACTATCTACTCATCCATGAAGGGAGGGACATTACTTAATGGGATTAGTGTGGGGGATCATTGGTCCATGGTTTGTGTGGTAAATTACTTGGATGATGCTCTTTTCCCCCATAATAGTACTAATATTGAGATGACACTTGAGATTACCAAAAATACTAGAGGGTCTGGGAAATTCATACTCTAAGGAGTCAGGTATCTAAATTATGCACATTGTATTGGATTGAATACTAATATTGAGTATTGCCATGGAGAATTATAAATAATTATTATTGTATATTAGAAGTGAAGATTGTAGAGTTACATCAGTCATGGCTGAGTTGCTGTATTACTTTCTATATTCATTTTATATAGCATCTTCATGACATTAGAAATCTATGATGTAAAGTGTGTACTTAATATTATCACTTGAATATATATGTCATCTCTATTTATATTTTTGGGTGTAATCTATTTTGGTGTATATTTTTAAAAACAATCATGTAATTCTATGTCTAACCTAGTAGGGTCATTATAATAATGATAATGAAAACAAGTACTTAGCTAGTTCTGATGATAATATAGTTTTGGATCTAGAATAGACATGAATCAGTCTAGAAGAGTCTTTTAGAATAGTCTCAAAGTCATGGAGTAAGTGCCTCTATATTTTCAAGACTTGTGTTAGCCTAGGATGGTTACATCAACACTAGTGTTTAGGTCATATATAGGTGTCCTATATAGAATTCTTGATGAAATGGGATGTAACCACTTGGATGCTTCTGGGTTTTTATTACCTTCACTCTGATGCATTTAGATGTTGGTTATGGAATATTTATCCTTGTTAAATAACAAAACCCTATTTCTTCCTCCTCATAGTGGCTATGAGAAAAATGGGTTAGTGGGCACATGGTATTGAGCTACCCCAAAGACCCCTATATCATTAAACACTAATTACATAGTCATTATTTTGAAGAGGTCCTTATAATTTTGTAGTTCTATCCTATGTGTTATATTGTGTGTGAATCATGCAACATGTGAAAAGTAAGTATACTAATGACCTAGCTTGTAACTTGAAAAATTATGGTCTTGGGCTACTCCTTCAGTACTTTAGACCTATATATGTGTTATTCCTATGAATGATATGATAATAAGAGAAAATAGGAAAGTTTTTCTCTATTGAATACTTTATTAAATGCCTTTGATAAGTTTCCTTGCTCTGTGCTAGGTGAAGAATGAGTGAGGATTGATATTATATTTATACCAATCCATTTAGAGAATAAATCACATTAAATAACATAGGCTGACCATTAGGATATGTTTCATTATCAAATTAGATGACTTTAGGTCACTAGACACTTGCGTTGGAGTAGGACACCTATATAGACATAGGTGTCTATTTGAGATGCAAGTGTCTAGGCAAAAATAAAACATGTACATGATTAGAAACTTTAGAGGCATAAGATAAGTAGGTTTTAAGAATTCTGTGAAAGATAGAAGGCTTGGGTCATCAACATAAAATTGATCAGGCTTTGAGATAGGTTAAGGGGCATAAGAGAGCAGATACAAGACTTGCAAAAGTAGGAAATGACTAGAATGAAGAGGAATATCCAATGTATTACTGTTATAAGTGTACAAGACAAAGGTGATAAATAATTTAGAAATAGTTTTTACATTTTCCCCCTTTAATTTAGTAATAAAATTCTAGTTTAAAGGAAAGGAATACACACCTGGGTGTGTATAATACACCTTATCTTTACTTGAGTCCAACTTGAGTTATTTACTGGTGATTGAAATACAACCAAGAGCATATTATAGTATATAATTAGTACATATAATTTGAAATCAAAAGTATTGAAAATGATTTGAAATTGAAGGAGCAAGGTTTAGTAGTACACCTATGTAATGATGCAACCATCTTTCCTATTAGCAACTTGATTTGAAATATGTATCATTATGAATCAATGAAAGTAAGATTAGGAAAAATATATAAATATTGAAAGTGCACATATATAAGGAGATAGAGATATAGGATGGCACATGCCCCCAACCTTGGATTAAAATATGAATTGCCACATGATAGTTGAGACTAGATCAACTATACAACCCAATCATACTTATAACTTGGTGAGTATGAGTGAACCAAGTCAACTCAAACTATCAAACTAGTGAGCCTGGATGATACAATCAAGTCCAACCTTAAATCTTGGTAAGACTAAGTGATTTAATAATCTTAACCATACTGAAAAACAAACCAACTACTACATTAGATTGGTTCAATATAGTTCATAAAAGTCCAAAATTGTGGGTGGTGATAGTACTTGAAAGTGTTTGAATTTAAAACTAATTAGAATTTTCAATATTAGGTTCACATTGCATAACATATGCATCTTAGATATGTCTCATGTTGAAAATGTGTATAAAAATGTTACCAATGTATATAATTTTTCCTCAAATGTGTATCTAACTAATATAACTATGTAATTTGGATAATTTGGAAATTGTGTAAGTGTGGAGAACATATTTAAAAAAAAAAATTCCCAACCATTTATGGAGAAATATAAAAAATAATATAAGTGTTAGTATGGAGAATATGTTTCTAACACATGCCCCCACTATAATCTAGGCATGCTGAATATTGAATAAGTGTGGATAACATGTTTCTAAAACATGCCCTCACTATATATCTAAAACTATGAAAGTGTGGAAGCCATGTCTTTATGACATGCTCCCACTGAATCTATAACTATAAATGTATAAAATACATCCCTCTATGACAAGTCCCCACTGAAATTTCCCTATTTGAGGTGATGTAAGAATAGAAACTGATAGTTACCTCACATCAAAAGGATTAGATAACCATATAACTGTGAATGAACCATGTAGCATATAATAGAACATGTCTATGTAAATATATCATCAAATAACATAGAATGTGAGCACATCTAGGCCTAAGATGCATGATGAAGAGCATGGAAACATCTAGATAGTAATATTATAAGCTCAACAAATAAATAAAGCACACACACAAGAGCATTCAAAAGTAATTCAAAATGTAATGGTCCAAGGAGACTGTAAACAAGGGTCATGTTCAAATAATACACAATCGAATGGACATGACTTAATAAAATATCCATAAAATCAATAATGACATATTCAAATGTCCATACAAAAGGAAATGATGTATTAAAATGTTAAGGAAGTAAACAAAGGCATGAGGGCCATAAAAAATGGAGTATATTCAAATGATCAATAAAAAATAATAAGGCAAGACACTCAAGGAAGTGCATAAAGGAAAACAAAATCAACCAACATAAACATATCATAGTAGCCCATGGATCTAATGTGTTAACAATAAATGGCAAGTATAAAGCATATCAAGTACATTGTGAAAGATACAAGCATGAATGAAGGCATGTGTAAGTACATATATGAGCTCAAACATGATAATATAAAGTAACCATATAGTGATATAACCTAGATGTATCATGATAATAGAGGTGGATGCCCCCAATTTCTTGATGATGTGAGAAGAGGAAAATCCCAACATCTAAAAGTGCATAGAACATGTATTTATGTATGCTTATATCACACTTAAATAGAAACATGAAGCACATGTGTATGCAGAATTAAATTATATGTTATCCATCAACATGAAACTAACATGTAGATGCCAAAAATATTTTTAAATTTTTGAATGTTTTTATTTTTTGGTATTTTTGGAATATGCAAAATGAAAATACTATTCTATGATCCCATCCAAAATATGGTCATAGATATCTCCCCACTATGAACTTGGTGTAATAAATTGGTGACACTATTGAGAATCATCTATATGTATAATATTTATCACTTTAGTATCTGTGATGCTCTTTATATGTAAAATAGATCTCTATTTTTTTGAAGAAACATTAGGAGTAATAGGAGTAGCAGTTTGTGGAACCCATCATTGAGTCTTCTATGGTTTATTTGGAACAAAAATAATAGGAACATGAGTAAGTACTCTGGATATTTGAATATGGTTCATAGTAAATAAGGATACTATAGAATCCACTATATATCTTTGATGTAATGGTATCTAAAGTACTGGTCACCTCATAAAGGGCATTGCCTATTGGTTAACCTTTTGTGGTGAATTATCCTTAGTAGGCTTGATAATTAACTACATGGGTATAAATTTCTCTTTTTCAAGAAGATGCTCATATGGAATTCTATAAATTGTAATTATCCAGCTGACATAAATGTATTTAACAAACCCATGTACTATAGAAGGTACTTCTCAAAGAATATTTATCTAAGGGAATCCCAATAACATATTAAAGACACCCATGTAAGTTATAAATAGAAATTTAGTAACCACATATGTAATATCCACCTATAAAGGTAAGTCAATCTCACCAAGAACCTATTGTGAGGTCCCATTGAATGCTTTAGCTAATATGTTAGAAGGGTGTAAATCATGGTGAGTATAACCCAAGTGTATAAGTAATGTCATCATGAAAAAATTATCTCTTGCATAATTATCAATCATAACACTATGTATAGGGTGTTTATCAAGGTATGATTTAATGAATAAAAAGTGAAGATTTGAATCATCATCCTTAACCTTACTATCATTGAAGCTAATATAAGATTTCTAAACCATAAGAGATATATGCTATGTATAAGTACCAATAATATCATATAATGGGTGACCTTAATTCAATGGAGGAGGATGCAAATTTTATGAAATTTTCACTTTTGGCTATATTATAATGGTCTTGCAAAGGATTGTTAAATAGTTTATATTTTTTGTGATCACCAGGTTTTGAACCTGATTCCTTTAGAGGATCAATAAATGTAATATTTTGGTCATTTATGAGGACTTGGATATTAATATTTAAGGTAAAACATATATTTATAGAATACCCTAGTCCTTAGTGATAATCAAAATAAAAATTCACTTCATATCCATTGGGTAGATGCCAAATCATATCTCTATAGGATGAGGGAGAGCTATAAGATGACACTCTACTAGCCACATGATTAATGAAGTGGGAGACTCAAGTAAATGTATATATATTATCCTTGGTGTATTATATAAGACAATCTGATTAGGCTACTTTGAAATTACATTAGCTATGGTGGTTTTTTATTTTTTAGGATTATGAAGTTTTGCCTTATACCATGGTTTAATTGTAAACTTGGCATTGGATGTAGATGTAGTAAGTGTGTTTTCTACATAATTAAGTTTGTTCAACAAGATAAGTTTTATTTCATGGTCCTAGACAACATGAAATAAGTCATGAATAGATTTAAACTTTTTGAAAATAATGGAATCATGCAAAGGAGAAAATAAACTTTTATTGAATATGTCTTTAAGTTCTTTATCTACCACAATATTGGTCATTTTAGCCAATATTGCCTTGGACCTCAAGACACATGCATTTATAAGTTCATAGGTTCCTTGCTTGATTTTTTCAATTTGGGCATAGGAAAACTTTTATAAATTTAATAGAAGAATGTGCCAAAAAATGATCTATAAGAGATATAAATGATTTTATGAATTGGAAAGGTAAATCATAAAACTACTTCAAAGCATATTCTTTGAGGCTTCTTGAAAATAGTTTGATCAAAATTTATCATTGGAGGTATAATCAAGGCATGCCACATAGAAATATAAAATATGTTTCTCATGATCACCATTTCCATCATAAAATGTGAATTTAGGTGCAACAAAACTAGTTGGCAAAGGGTGTAAATATATCTCAAGTTCAAGAGGGTTATACAACACATCTTGGGAATCAATAACATGAGTAGAATTTAAAGCATTTTATTCAATTTTTATAGCCTTTTCCTCCAAGTTATTTATAAATTTAAGGAGTGTTTGAATTGTAGATCCATTGGGTTTTTTTTAGTCACCAATGGAGAAGTGAACATGGTTTGAGTAGTTAAAGGTATTGAAACTAGTATTTGAGTTGACAAAATTGGTAATTCCATGGTAAATGTAGAAATAGTGTTTTTTGGAAATAAAGGTTGAAATAAAAATCCCATTCCCCTATTATAATTATTAAGTTTTAATGTGTTCAAGGGGAGGGTTGTTGGTATATGGGGATTACCCATAACTCTAATATAATGATCAACAGATGAACTTGCTTGGTCATCTATGACTTTTGTTTTTTTAGTTTCTAATATGATTTTTAAGATTTCATATAGATATTTAGGGTTTTTATGAATATTCCCATGAAATAAGGAAATACATTTCTCTTTATCATAATCTATTTGTTTATGTTAATTAGTTTCATTGGATTCATGTTTTTCATTTTTAGAATCTTCTTCTATGGTAACTTCATCAACACACTACTCATTCCAAACACGGTTATCATCATGGACCATGAGATTAGGTTTCTCATTGGTTTGATACATCTTAGGTGGTAGGAGGGGAAGCTCAATGTCTTTAATAGGAATACCTCCCAATCTAGGGATACACATAGGTTTCATGTAAAAACATATATAGTAAATGAAAGAGTATAGTAACATGAAACCCTAGCTATCTAAAAACTCTAAGAATCAAAATTGTTTGCATTCATATGAATCAGGTTCCCCAAATGTTAAAACCTAAAAATTTAGATTAATAAATATATGGTTAAAGGGGATAGAGATAACCTAGGGCAAAAAGATGATAGACTATCTCTATAGTAGGCCAATTAATTTTAAAACTTAGATTATATACTAAATTTATTATGATGAGATATGATAAAAATAGAAAGTAAAACTATGCTAGATATTGCAATGATAATGAAAATAAGTTCTTATTTTGTACTAATACTAATATATATTTGGATTTAGAACATACAAGAATCAAACAAAAGAGTATTCTAGAATAGTTACCAAATTCTATATTAAGTGCCTCTTTAACCATGGACACTTATGTCAGCCTAGGATAGTTACATCGACACTTGTGTTTGGGTTAGATGCATGTGTCTTATGTGAAATGACTACTAAAATAGGATGTAACCACCTAGAAGCTTCTAGGTTTTTCATCACCTTTACTTTGGCTCATTTAGATATGGGTCATGGACTCACTCGTCAAATAGAAAAACCCTAATTTTTACTCCTTAGAGTGTCTTTGGGAAAAATGGGTTAGTAGGAAAATGATGTCGATCTTACCCAAAGACCCCTATATTAATGAACATTACCTAAATATACAATATTAAGAAGAGGGAATAATAATTATGTAGTTCTCCCCTACATGTTGGATTATGTGTGAACCATGAAATATGTGGAAATAAAATACAATAGTGAACTAAATTATAACTTTGTAAATCAGGTTCTTGGGCTAATTATTTAGTACTTCATACTTGTGTATGTATTTTTCCTATTATTGATATGATAATAGGAGATAATAGGAAAATTTTTCTCTATTGAATGCTTGATTAAATGATTTTGATAAGCTACCTTGGTTTGTGTTAGGTGAAGAATGAATGAGGGTTGATCTTGTATTTATACTAATCCCTTTAGAGAAAATCTCACATTAAAACACTAAGGTAGACCACTAGGATATGTGTCATTTACATATTAGATAAATTTAGTGTATTAGACACTTGTTTTGGAGTAGGACACCTATGTTGATGTATGTGTCTATCCAAGATGTAATTGTCCATGGAGCATGAAAGTAGATACAATTTTCAAATTTGTAGAGGTATAAGATAAGAAGGTTTTAAGAATAATGGGAAAGATATAAGGCTTGGGTCATCAATATAAGACTAGACATACTAAGAAATAGGCTAAGGGGAATAAGAGAGAAAGTAGATGCAAAACTTCTGGAAGTAGGAAATGTCTAGAATCGAGAAGGTTTGAGTTTACCAAGTGTATAATACTAAGGTGATATATAATTAAAAAAATGTCTACAATAACATGTAAAATTATATATATATATATATATATATATATATATATATATATATATATATATATATAAATTAGGATCATAGTATGTGATCACTTCAAGTCATAAGATGCATGATATAGATCATAGATATTTATAGAGAGTAATAGTATAAGCTCAACAAAAAATCAATCACACACACAAGAAAATTCAATGTAATACAAAGGAATGGTCCATGGAGACCTTAGACAAGGGGCATGTTCAAATTCCACATAATTAAAAGGAATGATTATTTAAAATTTTTAATCATAATAGAATGACATATTCAAATATCCAAAGAACATAAAATGGCATAGGGGCCAATAATAAAGAAACATATTCAAATGTTCCAAAAGTAAGATAATATAAATAAATTTAATACACTAAAGGAAGTGAAAAAAAATCAAGCTTAAAAAACTAACATAAACGTATTACACTAGTCCCTACATATATGTGTTAGTGAAAATGTCATGTAGTATGGAATATCATGTACATTGTAAAAGATATAATCATGGATATAGATATGTGTTATTAATTTTATACACCCAAAATCCACAAACTATGATTCTAAATGTCAAAAACATCCTTTGACCACCCAAGACCCCCCTTGGGAACAATTTCACCCCATTGACCGATAATCATTGCCAATCACAATCAACTTACCTAAGTAGCTTAACCTAACTTTTAACCAACTTTTCACCTTTACCCTCAAAAACTGATGGTTAGGATGATCACCAATGGTCACCTTAACCATCAATAGTTAGGGTGCACCTCCTTAGCCAAAATCATGCAAGTCACCATCCTTTCTTTTCTAAAAATAGCCTATCTAATTCCAATTGTAAACCATTACATAGATGAGTTAATTTTGGAAAGACCAGTTCACATGCTATTATAAATCTCTTGCCTTGCCTATGTAATTATCATCAAGAGATTATGCATCTAATACTTTATTTATTATAGGTCAATCACCATCAGTAATCCAATAATCTAGCAATCACATCAGAGAGTCAATTTGCCAGTACCTCTACACCAAGTTTTTAGGTACTATTACTCTGTCAGAATAGAGCTAGATTCCACCAAAATATCAACTACCTCAACCATCTATCCAATTAATTTTTGGTAAGACAATTAATTGTTTCTCAGTATTCATTTACTTTATTTTCATTTTGCAATCAAACCAGAACTTACCCATCTCTTGGAATCCATCTTTTGGATCTTGTTAATCAAACAAATTATCAACCCAGATCCTCACACAGTAACCATCGATGGTTATTTCAACTACTGATGGTATTTCTAACTGTTAAAGGTCACCTTAACCACTGATGGTCACCTTAACCACTGATGGTCACCTTAACCACTGATGGTCAACCCAACCATCAATGGTTACTATGGCACCAAAAACCAACAAGCTAATTTCACCTATTTACACCCAATCAAACCTAATGTTTTGTGTTATTACCTATTCACAGGCCCCTTTCTAACTTTCTAAAGAAGACCCTAACCCTTTCATTGGAACTAATTAGTTTGACACTAATTTAATAATTTCTAGCATAATTTTTAAGCAAGCATTTTTGTGTTTAATTTTAGTATCTTTTAATTATTGATGAAAGTACTTTCCTTTCTTTTTATAAACTAATTTTTTTAAAACATGTGTATTGACAACCCCTAAGGAAGCTCTCACTTTGTGGATCTAGATATTACTAGGTAATCTACCCATATATCTATCTAACAAACAATTTTAATTTAGTATTTCTTATATATAGGTCAACTTTCCAAGCCAAAGAGGAGCTTTTCACAATCTTCTGATTCTACACATGCATAATCAAGTAGGTTTTTTAATGATACCCATACTTATTTTATTCTTTTCCCTCTTTACAATAATAAGCAATAATTTTGTTGAAACATTCTAGCATGCCCACTGGGACACTTGTGTCTCTACTTGGGTTCTTGTTTGCTTGCATTATCTCTCTATTATATGCTCATTAAAAAAATTAGAAAATTTTTTTGGGCCTAAAACTAAGTGCACATAGCTTAACTTAAAGACAAAGTAATCAATTGGAGATTTACTCTTTGTTGCACATACTCAACTAAACCACTTTCACCAATTAAACATCAAACAAACTTGAGACAAGGCCTGAATAGGATTTAATCACCTAGTATTAACCTTAATATTTCTCAATGATCCTACTTGGAGGTCATTACCAGGAAGAGGACCAACTCAGCTCTCTAGTTGAGTATAATATTTGGAAATCAATATATTTTGGCTAAGCACTTGACACCCTTATCGCTACATTGTGTGAAGTGAGGGGGTAAACCCAAATACCAAGCCATGTATTGATTCTAATACATATTTATTTTGAGTTCCTAAACATAACATTTAACCAACCATAGATTTCTTCTCTTGCACCCACTCTATAAGTAAATTTTAGTCACACATCTTAAGGCATAAGTCAAAAGTGAGATTAATTAAAAATCTAGGGTTTAATTCATATTTTAGAGTGTAATTTGATTTCTTTGATATTTTCTTATCTTCTCTTTGTTTGAGTAGTGAGGATATTTTTGATTTCTATCTCCCTTTTCTCATATGGTTCTCACTCGACAATAGCAAAAAGACCTTGTGGAGAAAAACACATCACCAGGATAACCTACCTTTTCTACCTCCTCATCCATGGACTATGTTTCCAAACCAATATACTCTCCTCACCCCTTGGGAAGTCATACCTTCCCTCAAGAGGTTCCTCAAGGAGATGTGGATTTTTCCACTTTCCTAGACAATAATCCTATAGTCTTACAACATTATCTTACAACCATGTCTTACCATATTCTAGCTTTATCTCCATCCATAGATCCACCTTATGACATGCCTTCCCATCTCATGGGGAGTACCTCCATTTCCATGGTTACTACCCAAGAATTAACTACTCAATATTCCTCATCAACCAATAACCCCTTTGAAACTACCATTGAAAACCAACCAACTCAAACTACCACTACCCTTATACCCTTTACTCCTACCAACCTCTCCTCTTCAATAGGTGTGCCTACTTCTAACACTACCAACCTTCCTTTAGCTAACCCCAACCCATAAACCACTACTTTGATTCAAATCCTTATAGTGTCTATACCCTCTACCTTACCATTGATTAGCATAAGGGTCACCACCCTTCCATCTATCACCAACATAAATACTATTCCTATCTAACAAGCACCCCTTAAACCAACCTTTGGATACATCCCTAATCTATAAGGGCATGTACTGAGTGCCCAACCACCTACCTCTACCTAGCCTTATGTATCCTCCACCCAACCATTAACATCCACTTACCATATGTGGAAACATCTCAACCTACTATCAACATGTTTCCCAACTATCATAATAATATGCATCTTACAACATTCTAGGTACAAAACCCCAAGCTGACCTAATAAAGATGCTTATGGAAAAGTTGACCACCTTAGACTCATCCATTTTAGGTGCCCAAAATATCTTGTCACATGACCAAATCTTTAATGAGCCCATCCATCCATCCATACCTATCAAGCCGTATCATCCCCAATGGGAACTTCTCAAGTTCTCTAAATTTTAAAGTAAGGAGGATCCCTAATATCACCTTAGGGAGTTTAGGTATTATTGATATCTCATCACCTACGATGATGCCTTCCTCTTTCACACCTTCCCTATGTCTCTAGCTGATTTGGATTTAGATTGGTATAGTGCCTTACCCAAACATTCCATCTTCTCCTTCACCCAACTGGCTCAAACCTTCTTAGACCATTTTGATCAATACCTCTAAGAAAGTGTTTATCACCAACCTCTACTCTATCTAACAGTTTGAGGATGAGTCCATTGTCAATTTTGTGGCTCATTGGAGGAACTTGATTAACCAACTTTCCTTTTCCTTGCTTCAACCCAAACTCATAGAGCTCTTTTCTCAGGCATGTTATCTCCTCCACACTGTGTGTCTAAATATTCTAAACCTTTGATGAATATTTTACCATGGCCCATAAGTTATATAACTGAGACATTGATGAAGGTAAGCTAAAACTCAAGAACAAGAATTCAACCTATAAAACCAATGAAGTTTCTCCCTCCAAGTCAAGAAACCAATCCAATAACAACACCAAAAGTAAGGGAACCATGAATGAACTTGTCCTTAAAACCACCCCTCCACCTTATAACAACCAATCTAATCCCTCTAGTTCCTTAATACAAAACCCAAAGAACCAAATCCAAAACAACCAAATGTAATTCAATCCACTCATAGAATCCTATGCTTCTATCTTGGATAAGTTATTGAAATTTGATATCATTCAATTCACTCCTATTAATCCACCCCAATAATTTGACTTCTCTCATGGCACACCTAATTGGTAAAAAAATAATGATCTATGTTCCTTCCATTGAGTGATATGACATGATGTTAGTAGGTGAGACACTTTAAATAGCCTTGTCCAATCCCTCATTGACAAGGGGGAGGTTACATTAGTCAACCCCAATGCACCATCAAACCAATCCCTTGATATATTTAGACAAACCTTCCCAAACCATGCTCTTACCAAGAACAAGAGTAATAACATTGAGTATTCTCATGATATCCATATAGTTAACATGGTTATTGACACACTCGTTGCTAAAGAGCCTATTGATCAACCAAGTTATCCCTTGATGTTTTTACTTATTAAGGTAGTGGAGTTACCTTCCCTTCCTTTAAATACCTAAGTTGAGGAAACACCACCTTCTCCCTCTCCACTTGCTGAGGTAGTGGAGCCACTAACCACCCTTTTAAATAATATACTAAAATAACCAACCATCCTTGCCTCTCCCTCACTTTTAGCTACCAAGCAAACCACTCCCCATTCAGAGATCATTCCTAAGGAAGAATCCCCCGTGTCTACTTCTCCCATAGAAGAATCACCTATCTGAACCCTGTATCCTTTGATTGAGGAAGATGATGAGGTTACCATCCATGTGTCTATCATTTATGGAATTAAGCCAACCTATAAACCATTATCTAGGCTAGTGTAAAAATTGGAGTTTATCTCTAACCATGACATGGATTGAGCCACCTTCTAGAAAAAATTAGGGATACCCTATATAACCAAGCAAGATAATTCAATTCTACCTTTGGTAGACCAACCCACCACTTCTTCTATCCAAAGTTCTACCTTATCAACCACACCCATTACTACTTTTATAAATCCAAAAATTTCTCAACCATCCAAAACACCTAGAATCCAATCATCTGAGTAACCTTCTCTAATAAAACGTACCAAACCAGTCAAAAAACCTTGGCATCCTCCCTACACTAAGCCATAATCACCCTTTTATGAAATTAGACCTAACCTCTTCAAACCCACCAACCATATTCCAAACCAAAGTAACCAAAGAGGAAAAACCACATAAAGGCTGTAAGGCCCAAGTTTTTCCTCCCTCAGCCTTACCCTCCATTTTGGGTCCTTATCCCTCTATCTTGATCAAGAAGCCAATTACCTATACCAAAACCTCACCACCTCTTTTGGTGACACCTTCACAAATACTATTTGATCTACATCTTTTCACTATGCCAACAATACCTAAGCTACATACCTTATGATATTCCACCTCTAGCTCATTAACCCTGATGTCTAAACCAAAATTAATAACCAAGTGTACCACCCTAACCAAAACACCTACCACCAAACCTATTTCCAAGCAACCTCTTACTTGAACTACAAAAGTAAAGATCACTAAACCTTTACCATCTTTAGCCAAATCCTATTTGATCATTTTACATAGGTTATTACAAACCTCTTGTTTAACCCTACCTTCCATCAAACCTTTTATCCCTCTAGCTTCTAAACCCATCTGGTACTCTGACCACAATGTGTGTTCCTATCATAAGGCACTCGACCATGATGCAAAGAACTAAAAATATTTCTAAACCATCACCCAACAAAATTATGATGAGGATGATATACTAATAGACAAAACTCTTATGGAACCCCTACCAATCCAACCATCAATCGTACCTATCCAACACTTAGCTTCTCCTCCACTCTCACCTAAGAGTGAAGATGAATCTAACCAATCCTCCATCTTAACCTCTCCTTCTATCCATATTATCAATATGGACATAATATCACACCATAAGGATAAATGGAAGGCTAAGGTGTCCATTCCTTAGACATACCCCTCTTCAAACTCCCAACCAACCTTTACCCAACTTTCTCCCTCTTTGAACAAACCCAAGGTGTCTATCTTAGGTGCCTCCTAATCTAACCCCTTACAATTCATTAGGAGAGTTATCCTAAAATAACTTTAGTAGACCCTGATGAAGATGAGCTTGTATGAGTTAATATCTACCTCTCCTCACCACCTCTAAGCATTAATAGAGTTTTTTCAATTGATTGAGGTCCAACTTGAGGACCCCCAACCTCTATCTACCTTTGTTGTTGCTCTTCAAATTTATAACCTTGTTACCTTTAAGGATTTGGAAATACCCTCCATCCATCTTGAGGACCTAGGTCCCCCTCTCTTTATTACTACTTACATTAACCAAACCTACATAAGATGGGTCATGATCAATGGGAGAGCTAGCATAAATATTATCTCCTCTCATGCCTATAACCAACTCAACCTGTCAGACAATACTATGTCTGAATCCTCAACCATCATTCATTCCTTCAATGATACCATGGCCACTACCCTAGGAACTATTATCCTTCACATCCATTTAGGACCTCTCACATTCCCCAAACTTTTCTATGTTTTAGAAGGTGAATTTGAATACATCTTATTGAGATGACCTTGGATTAACTCCATGGGTTGTGTTCCCTCTACCCTCCACCACTATATTAAAGTTTGAGCATGAAGGCCAAGTCATCACCATACAAGTTGACCTAAGTCCTTTCTCAACATGCAACATGACCTATCACCCTAATGATGTCCTCATACCCCCATCCAGCACACCCTCAATAGCTAAAAATAAAACTTTAACCACTAAAGTGGATATCATATCCACTTCCACTAACAAATAATCAACTAGTTCCTATATACATTTGTACCATATCCCTACCATAGATCCTTTGTAATCCATGTTGTATCATATTTCACTGGGGGAATATTATCTTTTAGCACTTGACACTTTCCCTACTCTTCATGAGTATGGGTAACTTACCAACCAGCTAGGATATGACCCCAATGTTAGAAATATAATTCTATTTTGACCTCCCCACAATTATACCTATTTTATCTATGGGGGACTTGATAAAGCCCTTAATGCTTCTACCACCTCAACCATTCACCACTAATTTCTCTTACCTAGATAAACCAAACTTTGCCAAGACATACCTTCATTAGTGTGCTTGAAAAGGAGTTAATCTTGGGTGATATGAACATATCCCACATGAATTGGTCACCATTAAAACCAAGAAGCCACATGAAAAGTATGAACTTGGTTTCATCTTACCTAATAAGAAGAAAGCCAAACAACCTATTATTATCATTGTCAAGGAAAATATCCCTTCCCCACCAACCTCGCCTCCATTTGCATGTGAGGATGATGACATAATCCCACCTAATTATTTTATCAACACGATCAACCTTAAACCCCTAACTTATTAGAAGGAGGGGCAACTGTAACCATCCCTTTGACCCATCTTGAGATGATAGGAGAAGACTCTCCTACCATTAACACTATTTAGTTCTAGGATGATGATTCTATTCTCATCTATCTTGGTGCCCCAAATTTTTCAATCCATAAATCCCTTCCTCTTGAGACCTTGACCATGCTGAATGAATCCTTATCTATTCTTTAGATCATCTTTGAATGCCTCATCCATTATTATGTCTACCTTAACCCTAAAAATGCACTTTTGGGGTCTTATCAGGAAAATGTCTCAATTTTATTATCTCCCTTAATGGAATTGAAGTCAATATTACCAAAATAAAATCAATCCTAGACATGCTTTCCCTAACCAACCTTAAGTATCTTCATAGATTGTAATAGAAATTGTAATCCATTTATTGTTTCATTTCCTAGCTTTCAGACTAGTGCTAACCTTTCCACCACCTTCTAAATAAGGATGTGTCTTTCAAGTGAAATAGTGACTTCCAAAATACCTATGATTCACTCAAAAATTACCTTTCATAACCACCTATCCTTACCCCTCCCAAGGATGATCAACCTTTCTACCTTTATATCTCTATCATAGACCATTCCCTAGGGGCAATGTTAGCTCATCCAGATGAACAATGAAAAGAGAAAGATGCATATTACACTATCCATATGTTGGTAGAGTAAAAAATTTGGTACACTAATACTAATAAACTATGCTTAAATTTAATCTTCATGGCCACCAAGCTTTGCCACTACCTTCTTAACCATAAAACCTATGTAATAACCAACATTGACCCACTCAAGTACATGCACTCCAAGCCATACTAAAATTGATGTATGACCAAGTGGATCATGCTATTAGTATAATTTTATCTTAAGTTCCTCCAATATAAGTCAATTAAAGGGTAAGTCATTTCCAACCAATTGGCTGAATCACCTTTCACAGATAACCAACCTCCTCCTCTTGAGTTCCCCAATGAGTCCATCATAACCCTTTCTTAAGAAGATTTTACTTATCAAGTTACCATATTATTTGATGGATTAAAATGTCAACATGGTGGGGGAGCAGGTATCATCCTTATCCCATTTGATGGTGAACCTCTTCCTTTATCCTTCAAGATTGATTTTGAATGTACCAATAACATGGTTGAGTATGAAGACCTAGTGATAGGCCTTCAAATTACCTTAGCCCCAAGAGTCAAAACAACAATATCTTTGGTGATTTCCAACTTATGCTCAATAAAATTAATGGATATTATCAATATATTAATGATGTTTTATAATAGTAAAAACTTTTAGCATCATTTAAACACTACCATATCTAGTCAACCTCATGGTCTACCAATAAGTTCACTAACACCATGGTTTCCCTTTCCTCTCAAATATTATTTTCACCCTCAGATTCTAATTTGTCTATCATTATCCACAATCTTACCCAACCATCCTATGTAAAACTAGATTCTCCTATGATTTTTAGTGTGGAAGAGACCCAACATGCCCTTTAGTATCAACAAACCTTTGACTATCTTAACCTTGGCATAGTTCCTTTTGACCTCTCTAGGAATGCTTGAAAAACATTTATCTAGAGTAAATCTCACTATATCATTATAGGGGGAATATTCTATAAGGACAAATTGCATGGTCTCCTCTTCTATTGCTTATGCAGTCATGAAGCCTCTCATGTTATCAAGGAAATGCATGATGGCATCTATGGAGGCCACTTTAGTGGCTTCACCATGGCTAAGCGTATCCTCCATATCAGTTATTATTGACCTAACCTTAACCAAGACTACTATTATTATGTGAAAAAGTGTGTTAAGTGCCAAAAGCATACCAATTTGCATCACACACCTAGCCATAGCCTTTGAGGATCCATCGATTTTTGGTCCTTTTCATAATGGGGTTTAGACCTCATTAGGGAAATTAATCCCCATTGTTTGTAGTCACAACAATAAATAATTATCATGATTGAGTATTTTACCAAATGGGTAGAGGATATTCCTCTAATCTTAACCAAAGTGGAAAATATTATCAACTTTATCAACTATCATATCATTTACCACTTCGGTGTTCCTCATAAAATTATCATTAAAAATGGTAAATCCTTTAAGAACAAGCAAGTCTAGGGTCTATATGATGCATTGGGAATTAAGTTAAGTTTATCCTCACCTTATCACCCTCAAGCTAATGGACAAGTATAAACCTCTAACAAAAATCTTAATAACATGTGAACTAAAATGGTTAGTGCATCTAGTCAAGATTTGTATTTGCATATCCCGTTCAACTTATGGGTATATCATGCTAGAATTAGAAACCCTAAAAATTGTACCCTATTTTCTCTTATATTTGTAGTATAGGTTGTCTTTCCTCTTAAAGTCCAAATCCATTCTCTTCACATATCTTTGCAAGAGCTTATTTCAGAGGATGATTATCGTTAGCACTGTCTAGCCCAGCTTGAGCTACTTGATGAGCATCACCTAAAAACCCTCACACATATTTATGTCTACCAAGAGTGTATCAATAATTCCTATAACAAGCACCTTAAAGTGTAGGAATTCAATATTAGAGACCTCATCCTAAAGGAAAATCAACATGTCACCAAAATGGAGAAAGTCAAGTGGGGCAAGTTTTATTTTAATTGGCTTGGACCTTATGTCATAACCCATAAGTATGGATCAAGAGCTTACCAGTTGTATTCTCTCAAAGGCCACCTAAAGCCTAAGCCCCTTAATTATTCACATCTATGTCCATTATTTTGTTAAGAAGGACCAAGTTCACCTTTTGTTTAACTTAAGTTCATCCCTTACTATCTACCCACATTCATCTCACTCTTTTCGTGGGAAATCGATTAAAATTGAATCATGTGATTACATATCGCTAGTATATCCTTATCTTAAATAATGGGTATCATGGATCTACCCATGGCATGGTTCTCATGGTACTTTCTACACCTTCATAGGATGGATTCCTATGGTTGTTGTCACTTAAACCTATTCACACCTAATCAACCTTATACTTTTTGTTTTTCCTTCATAAAGGTGAACCACTAATCTAGCCTAAACAAGTCTAATTCAAGTAAAATAACAAAATTTCTATCACTAGTAATCATGGGTCATTTCTATCATTCACAGACTACTCCCTTGAAGATAGCTATTAAACACCTATTTGAGATTACCAAAATGTAAGGTGGAGTGCTCCCTCAAAGAAAAACTATCAAAAGCATTAAGTAAAGCATATAAACTTATACCACTCCCTCAAAATATGGTTGAGTAAGAATTTATCAAAATCATAGCAATTTATTGAAAGATTATCACATTGATTAACTTCCCATAATCAGTAACATAACCAATGGAAACTACAATTAGCTTTCACAAGTATACTTCTTGCATCGATCAATCTACATAGCTTAGCATATAATTATTTATAGTGACTCTTTAGACACCTATAGAAGGGGCATGCTCATCTCAAAGAAGGTTCCATTTCTCACCCATCTCCCTTATGAAGAAGGGATTTTTGAGCTTACTTAACATTATGTATCCAAGACAACTTTCAACAAACTAACAAACACTCATACGAAGCATTTGAAGGGATTATGTTCATTAAGCTAATCCAACTTCAATTCTTTTTTAATCCTTGGTAATGAAAATCACCATGCTCTTTGCTTATCCTATCATGACTAGTTGATGTTTCCATTATGATTTTTATCTCTTGATTATTTTATTTATTATCTAGCTAGTGTTGTTAATTAAACTACCTCATGTGTTTTATCATAAACATTAACCATAAACATAACCATAACCATAAGCATAAACATACTAGGCATGATAATCACATCCATAAGCATTTAAACAAATCAACCATTTTCCACCACATGTCTAAACATAATGAAATCCAAAATATCCATTAAAAATTAACATGTTGTAAGTAATCAGGAAGCATAACCATAAACCAAAACTAGTTGATGCCTAACTAGGCATATCTCAATGTTCACACAACCATATCATGAGAATAATATATAAAGTGATGTAAAAATAATATCATAAGGGATAAACACCAAATGCAAATCATACACCATGATCACGGTCAATAAATAATGATCACATATATAACTCTAATAACATCATAACACAAACATAAATACCCATAATCATAAACCACATCATGAAACATAAACCACATCTATATAATTATCAACATAATCATATACATCATGTGTATCCATCAATAATACATGTAACAATGTATAAAATCTCTCTCTCATATACATCTCACATCATTAACACATAGGATGATATCAAAATCATGTACATACAACATATCAAAACATGTAATATCATGCACCCACTACCAATGGCCCATCCTACTCCTATACCTACACTACCATCTCATGCCAATCCTCCTAGGGTACCTATATGTCTACTCACTATAGAGGCCCACTATCTTGGATTAGTCATAAATGGACCACCTACTAGACTAGCTCTATACTATTCCCATCTAAGATCATTTAGACACTGCTAGAAAAATAGCCTCAAAATACCATAGATCCTCTACTATAGCTATGTATTGGGTTGTAAGAATGAAACCTAGTGGCATTGCCTATCCTACTGCTACCCCTACCCTCTATCTTAGGGTATCCCTCTCTTGACTCACTAAACCAAGGAAGGTTTGAGCCTGATCTTGTTCTCTTATCAAGGTGTCAACCTGACCTTGTAAAGTGATAATCTAGCCTTGAAGAGTGGCCACCTATCTCTATAAACATATGATCTAAGCCTATATATCCATTAGTGTCATCACTACCTATCCATCCTGACCACCACCCTACACCTATGCCCTTATTAGATACACATCCATGGCCTATCAACCCCCATCATCCCATCTAAAATCAACCATTGCATATAGGGCCTGATACCATGATGCATATCCATCAATAAAACTAGGATCATCTATCACTACTCTGGTTGGTATCTCCTCATGATCTAACAATACATCTTGTGGTTGTGGCTCTAGAAGTATAAACTCTACATCTAATCTCTTATACATCTGATATGGAGATAGAATCCCTATCTCCAAACTCTCTCAAATGGGATGAGCTTAGTCTCACCATCTCTCCTCCCATAGATCCATCTCTAGATCTACAAAGATAGAGTGTGATAGCTATAGTGGGCCCACCTAGGCCAGCCCACATATGGCCTCCACAACACATCACCTATAACTAGACCCCCACAACACATCACCTATAACTAGACCCTCTAAGGCATCTTTGAACTAGTCAATATCTCTAGTACCACCACCAACCCCTATCAATGTGTAATCTCCACTCCATCATAAGAAGGCCACCATGAAGTATACCTAGGTGTATCCCTCCTATGGTAGGCCTAGTAGCCTCAACACTCTAATGTGCTCATATGCCCAATAATGAAGCATAAATCCAACACTGATCCCATATTGCCTATGAGCTAAAATCCCCCATAGCTCCCTATAGATATGAACAAGTAAGATAGGTGCCCACTTGAACACTGTCTTACCTAACAACGTCTCTACCAATACTCCTATTAGAAAATAGGGAAAATATCCATTGCTCAATTTTTCTAATGCAATGCAATACACTATTATCATCATCATAGTCATCAAACATCAGTCCTCTGGAACCCTTTGGTACAAAGGATTCTAGATAAAGCCACCAAAATGTCACGTGGTATGGACCTAATCCTCACCATATAATAGATCTATATAGTAATCCCTCTCCTCACTCTCAATATGGTAAATAATTTCCCCCTAAATGGGCAACTATGTAATCCTATGCACATCCTCTAGTAGGATGTTGATCTCTCCTATCAGCAATAAAAATGTGTTTATGGTCAGGTCCTATCTCTCGATGAGGGCTATGATCATAGTTGTATCCCATGTTAGGTGCTAATAGTGAACCATGGATCCAAAACTAAACTCCTCCATGTGTGTCCACACAACCATAGTCATCCCATCATAGATCTCTATAAAGGTCATAGAAATTTGAACCCTTATCTTGATCTAATCTCATCCATGTAAAATAATCATTGTAACATGCACACTTAGTTTTCCAAATTGATCTTATGAACCCAAACTTACCCTTTTCAACCTATTACATTTATAACATTATCTATAGCAATCAAAAAACATCTACCCTACCCATCATATTTCAAACATATTCCTTACACCTATCAACTTAATACCTAACTCTACCCAAACAACTATTTCTATCCATATCATCCTCTCTTTGACTTGCATTAATCTTTTTTTAACCCTTTAACACCTTTATAAACTTTTTTTCCAAATAAAGAAAATATTTAATTTTTTTCTTAAATCTTTTTCTTTACCCAACCTCCCTAACTAGCTCAAGCACTGATGGTTCACCTAAACTATTGATGGTCATGTAACCCTTTTCATTAGTGGTTGATCACTGATAGTCAAGATTGACTATTGACAGTTAGGTCAAACCACCGACAGTCACTATGGGTGACTATCAATGGCAAAACCTTGAACTAAATATTTCTAAACCTATCTAAAACATTAGGATTTAACCTCTAACCTATCTAAATTTACCTTATACACTACCCTCCACTGAACCAATCCATCTATTTCAAAATTCACCAATTAATTTGATTAATTTCACCCAAATCATAAACCTAGGGAAAACCCCCCAAAACCCCATCAAACTAACCACCAAACCATCAAATTTAACCAATTAGTAGACGTAATCAACTAGTTTATGAATTTAAGGCAACCCCTACCTCATTCTTTGAGCATTATCAAGGTTGAATCCTACATCTTGCTACTTGGTCATGCCCTCATCCACCCTACATCATTGGTCCTTGAAAATCAACTTAATAAAAACACCTCTCACTAATCACAAAGCTCCACCTTAGCTAAACAACTAGTCAACTCTCAATAAAACATCAAAATACTCACTCATCAATTTCATGACAAAATTGGAGGTCAATAGAAAATAATGAAAATGAAATGTCATTTTCACTTTTTGTTATTTGGTTATTTAGGTTTCCACTCTAATGGTTGATTGTTAGGGTGACCATTGATGGTCAATGTTTGGGGACCCTTGACTATTGACGGTCAGGGTCCCACCTATTTAAATTTTTTATAACACCCTACCTAGGTGCTAACCTTTGTAGATGACCTTTCTCCCACCTAAAATTTTGGAGAATATCCTTATCTAGCCCACCATGAAACCATGTCTACCTTGACATTGGTCATTTTTGGCCCAGACTATCACATATTTTATGATGATCATGATTAGTCCCTATAAATGCATTGATCGACCTTACCATATTGACCATTTTTATTTGCACCACCTAGTGTAAAACCAGATCATTTGTGTCTTTTTAGGAGGATTTCCTACCTTAGATACCTATAAAACTTGACCCATTTGTGTTTTAAAAAGGAGTACTTCCTACCTTAGATACCTATGGAAATACTAAACTTGCCTAAGAGACTTGCATCTATGAGTATTTCCAATCACCATGCCTACATGTGGTCATGCAGTTCTCTTATCTCTTATCCTTCTTAGCATTAACCCTTATCATTTTTACCAACATTGGCAACTTTAGTCTTTTACATGATATTGACTACCACACTTAGTCATATTTTATGTATAGGTTTACATTTCACATGCCCAACCCTCTTATCACCCAACTCATGACTCAATATATACTACTTATCAAATTTTCACTAAATTTTATCCTTCCCCATCACCTCTTGGTTTAAGGGGGAACACATCCTTCCATGCTCAAGGCAACTAGACCTTTTACCAATATTTATTTTTTTGTAGCTAGTTGATTCAAATTTACATAACAAAAATGAGAAAAATTAGACACCAAAAATATGCACACTATGATTCCAAATGTTGAAAATACCCTTGGACCTTCTAGGACCCCCCTTGGGACCAATTTCACCCCTTAACTACTAATCAATCCCAAATATAATCAGTTTACACAACTAGCTTAATCTATCTTTTACCCACCTTTTCACCTTCACCCTTGACTATCGATGGTTAGGATGACCATCGATGATTACCTTGACTATCGATAGTTAGGGTGCACCTCCTTAACCAAAAAAATTTAAGTCACCCACCTTACTTTTCTAAAAATATCCCATCCAATTCTAGTTATGAATGATTTCATGGACAAGTTAATTTTTGAAAGCCCAGATCACATATTATTACAACTTACTTGCCTTACCTATAAGAGAGAGGAATAAAGAGGTGAAAACCCATCTGTAAACATCTACAAATCTACAATTATCATCAAGAGATTATGTATCTTTGATTTTATTTATTTAAGGTCAATTGCCATCAATAATATAATAATTGCATTAGAGAGTCAATTTGCCATCACCTCTCCACTCAATTTTAAGGTACCATTACTCTATTAAAATCAAGCTAGATTCCACTAATAGATCAACTACCTCAACCATCTACCTAGTATATTTTTGGTAAGACAAGTACCTTTTTTTTTAGCATTCATTTACTTTATTTTCATTTTGTAAGCAACCCAAACCTTACCTATCTCTCAGATTCCATCTTTTAGATCTTGTCAATCAACCAACTTACCAACTCAGATCTTCATGTAGTAACCATCAATGGTTGTTTAAATCACTGATGGTCTATCCAACCACCAATGGTCACCTTAACCACCGATGGTCACCTTAACCATTGGAGGTTAACCAAACTATTGATAATCACTATGGCATTAGAAACCAACAAGTTAATTTCACCTATCTACATCCAATCAAACCTAATTTTCTATGTTTTTACCTGTTCATAGGCCCCTTTCTAACTTTTTAAAGTAGACCCCAATCCTCTAACATTGGTACTAATTAGTTTGTCACTAATTTAATCATTTCTAGCATATTGATTAAATAAGCCTTCTTATGTTTAGTTTCAATATTTTTTGATTATTGATGTAATTAATTTTATTTATATTTATAAACTTAATTGTTTAAAATGTATGGACTAATATCCCTTAAGAAATCTCTTGATTTCAAGATCTAGCTATCACTAGGCAATCCACCCAACTATCTATCTAATAAATAAGTTTACTTTAGTGACTTCTTATCTGTAGGTCATCCTTCCATAAAGAGGAGCTCTTAAAAATATTCTAATTCCATGTGCACATAATCAAGCAATTATTTCAACCATACCCGTACTTAGTTTCTTTATTTTCCTTTTTCCAATAATAAGTAAAAAATTCATTAAAATAATAATATAAGCTTAAACATGATAATTAAAAGAATACATGAAATAATACATATGTAATGTATATACACTTGATATATTTATAATGAAATTGAATAATTAATAATATGTATCCTTATCAATGAACTCATGACATAGGAAATAACGTGGGAAAACCTCAAAAGGTAAAAAACCCATAAAGTGATATTCATTAACTGAGAAACATTTACCTAATACACACTTATTTCCTCTCACTTATCAAATGTTTTCAAAAAATTCTTTAATCACCTAAGTATGTTCAAATTTATCAAGTATGTAAATAATAGGGGTAAAACCCTATTTATATTGAAAAGTGAATGGTAGTGACCATTGTACCAATGGGTCCATCCACCCTAAGAACATTTCAAATAACTGATAAGTAATACAAAATTTATGTTTTATTATTTGTTTACACAAGATTTTAAACCTATATTAATAAATAATAAATCATTATTATTTAATTACCTAAAATTTACTAAGATTCTATAATAACACCACTTAGACATTAAATGTTCTAACACTCCCCCTTAATGTTAGTGGGGATAAAATTCATTGTCACCTTAATACAAGAATTATACTATGTATAAATTTGAAGGATTTAAAAACCTTCATTAGGTCAAACATCACTTTTTGAAAGAAAATGAATTATAATCCATAAATTACTCAAAATTAAGTTTAGGTTAACATGATCATGAGACTACATCTCACAGTTTCTCATAAATAATAACTAAGAAAATTTGGATTCTTTTATAACATGAGGACCTCCATTACAAAGTATACTTTTGTGTATTGGGTAAAAAAGTAAAACTTCCACATGAAGTTTATTAAAAAAATCACATTACTTACACATGAAGTTTACAATGCTTTACAATGAGAATAATTATAGATAAGAATAAGAAACACATAATTATTCGGAAGTGGTATTGTCATGCACACTCCCTCTTAATGGAAACTCTAAGAGGCCCAACATTTCACAAAACTAACAGAATCTAGTAGCAACAAGTGGTTTTGTGAATATATCTACCACTTTGTCATCCATAAGATAGAATTGTAAATCAATATCACCATTAAGGATGTTCTTTTAGGATAAAATGCACATTAACTTCAATATGTTCAGTTCATTAGTGTTGCACTAAAATTTTTATTGGGGTTATACAATTTGGTTATCACAATAAAGGATGGTACTATGAGAAACATCTAAATGGAGTTCTTCAAATAAATTTCACAAACACATGGATTTTTTATTAACTTCCATAACACTTATATACTCTACTTCTATAGAAGAGATACAAACAATAGGTTATTTTTTGTTTCTCCAATTGATATCACTTTTACCTAACTTAAACATATATCTAGAAGTAAATTTGTGATATATAATATCATCAACATAGTCAAAATCACAATAACCATGTAAATTAGCATTATTATTGAAATAATAAAATAAACTAAAATTTACAGTTCATGTGATATTCCAAATTATTCTCTTTTCTAATTTCCAATGATCCAAATATGGATCTTTTATAAATCTAAAAAAAACACCAATAATGTATTAAATATATGGCCTAGTAATGGTTAAATCAAAATACCAACAAGTTGTCTATATAGAGTAGGGTTAACTTTTTCACATGCATGTTTTGGATCAATTTTAACACCAAATTCACTAGGAATAAATGCATATTTAAAATAAATCGTATTAAACATAACAAGAAGATTTTGTGCATATTGAGATTGTGATATAATAATTTAACTTTTATCCTAAAATACAGTCATTCTTAAAAAATGATGCATAATGCCTAAATCAACCATTTCAAACATTTGACTTAGTTTAATATTATCTTTATAAATTAAATTAGTTAGATCACCAATAATTAAAAGATCATCAACATATAATATAATTAATATTAAATGACCATTTTAAACTTTAATAGAAAGATCATTATTTAAATAAAAATTAGAGAAACCTCATTCTTTGGAAAATTAAATTTAGAGTACCAAGATTTAGGATCTTATTTTAAACCATACAAAGGTTTATTTAACTAGACACATAATTTTCTCTATTAGGTTTAGTGAAACCTGTAGGCTGAGTCATATATATTTACTCTTCTAAATCACCATTTAGAAATGCATTATTGACATCCATTTAGTGGATAACCAAACCATTTTTGGATGTAAGAGTAATAAGTAATTTAACATTACACATTTTTCTACATGAGTAAAGGTATCAACATAGTCAATATAGGGTTTTTAAGTAAACCCACTAGAAAATAATCTTACTTTAAATTTTTTAATTTTACCAATTGAATTATATTTGATTTTATAAAGTCACCTACAACCAACAATATGTATTTTAGGTAGAGGTGGGACAAGATCCCAAGTTTAATTTTTAATTAAGGAATTATAATTAACTTGCATAACAACTTTCCATCTATCATATTTAATGGATTCTTTAAAAGGTTGAGGTTCACATTCATACAGAGTCATTAAAGCATGATAAAAATGTTTACTCCTAGTTAATTTACTAAGATTATAAACATTAAAAGATTTGATTAGAGATTTTAACCATTTAGGTCTTTTATATTAAACATGAAATGTTAGGTGTTCCTCAGACTTTAAGTTATCCAAATATAGATCAACTTCCTCTAGGACATTTATTTCTTCATAAGGAGAAACATGAGATCTAGATTCATCAAAAGAATAACATTAAAAGGGTTCCACAAAGGGCTCACAAAAATATTTTTAGAGAATAAGAACATTTTTATTCTCAATAATCTATCATTTATATATATCATACACTCTTAATCCTTTAGTCTTACATCAATAACCTATAAAATTACAAAAATAGGAAGTAGGATCTAGCTTCTTTATTTTAATTTTAGGAATAGAGATAGAAGTAGGGCTACCAAAGATCCTAAGATGAGTCACATAGTGTCAGGGAACCTAGAACAATAAGCATGCTCCGATCCCTACTGAGTCAGGATCTTGCTCTACCAATTAGAGCACATATGATTACTTATTGTATTAGCAATTAAACACAGAATTATACCAGAATCAATAAGTAACTAGAAATATGAAACAACATAGGAATATGAGAGACAATACACAATTGTATTAATAATCACTCAGAAGAATATACAATAAGGAAGATGCCACTTCTTCCTCCACCTCAAAGGTTCGCCACGCCTCAAGACCTTCTTCCCTCTCTCTCTTAGTCACAACAATCAACTCTAATATAGAATTGATGTTCACCTCTCCAACCAGTCAGTAACACGCTACCAGTTCACCAAGTACACAACTGTACTCCAAGTAGATCTCCTGCTCTCTGCTGCTACCTGCAAATCACTAGACCTTACTCACCATGTAGATATCTCTACACCCCTGAAGAACCCTTGTCCTTGCCTCACCAAGTCCTTATGATTCTTCAACCAGTACCCCAGTGGATCAGCTCCTTAACCTTGCAGACCTTGCAACTCTCCCTGATCATACACACTCAGCACCCCTTTGGAACTAGGAGGAGCTACACTAGCTCTCTCTAAAAGCTCTATGGCTTTCTAGCACACTTTTACAATACAATCATGAGTCTATTATATAGATCTCATACAAAAAATAATTAGACATCTAATAAAATAATTAAATTTGTGGCTCTTAGTTTAAAATTAGCTCTAAACATGCAAACACATGGTTCTTTAACCAACTGCCCGTAATATACTCACAACTCGAACCACAGGTGACCGACGTCGGTCCCTGTCTGCTTGGGGATCACCGACGCCGGCCGATCTATGACCGACGTCAGTTACCTTTTATCTCCTTCCTACCGTCGTCAGTTGGCCTGACTGATGCCGATGTCTGTGACACTCCGCAACTCTTCATCCTCCATAACTTCTCCTATTTACATCCTGGTGAAGCTTTTAGCTCCACAACCTAACAATCTCCCACTTGGAGATAAACAACTGCACCTGTACCTGTATCTGTAGCCTGTCTAATCTATTTCTTGGCTTGTATCCCTCTTCAAGATCAATCCTGAAGACCAACCACCACACAACTATGATGCTATACCTATCATTCAAGTACCCTGTCATATCCGAACCTACATATCCATGTAGTGAAGAACTTGACCCTGCATAACAAGAATCCCTGCTACTAGTCCCACTGAGCTGACCTCTAGTACTCCTTCCCCAAATTGGCTCCATACTTTCTGACAACCCCCACTGATTGGGAAAACTCAAGCCTATAATAGACCTCATGTGATTTCAAACCCTATTTCAAGCTAAGCTTGAACTGTCCAGCCATTAGTGTGCTTTCTGATTTTGCATCCTACGTAATGAACCTTGCCAACACCATCTTCACATCAGCTCCCACTGGAGATAAAATCTCCATGTCTCTTATGCCAAAGAATTTCACTGCTACAAATTCTTCATGACACACCTCTGAACTAACCTTACCTTTTAGCTCAGCAAATCCCTGTATGTACAAAACCTACTAGTAAACCATCCACATACAGTAACTAGATAATGTCGCGACTCATCATACACCTGGTAAGAACAAAATCACAATAGTTACATTGACATTAACTAAAGCCATGCTTAGTCATCCACCTGTCAAAACCTGTACCACTGTCCTGCAGCTTCTTCAAGACCATATGCCTTGGCCTTCTATCTCATGTGTCCATCCACTCTCTTCTTTAACTATGGGAATCCATCCATCTCTCAGTTCTTTCTTCTAGCTGACAACTCTACCAACAAATACCTATTTGGTTCTTATTCAAGGACTCACACTCCTCATCCATGCCAAGCTCCCACTGTATCTGGATTCTACCTGCATTGCCTCTTCACATCTTCCTGGTTCTCGACCATCAGTAAGCAATATAAAGAAGGTGAACAACAAATATGAGGTTCACTTACCCTTTCTGACCTCTACATGAGCATTTGAGACTTGTTGACAGCTTGCTGTCCACCCAATATCCGTTCCAGTGACCGATCTCGGCCATCTCCCAGTCTGCTCCTGACTGATGTTGGTTCCCTGCACTGACCCTAACTGCCGACGTCATCTTTCTGGCTGACACCGGTATCCTTTTTTCTGTCATCAGTTTCTTCATGACCGACGTCAATCTTCCTATTGTTGACATCGATTACTGTATGACCAACACCGGTACCTGTGTTTGTCTGTGAGTGATAACTTTTTACCCGTGAGCTCTCTGTGGATCAAAATCCTAATCAAATCAACATAGCCCTACTCAGAATAATTCAGTTTCCTCACCTAATCTCTGTCTATCATCTCCTCCATGAAAACCAAGGCTTTCCAGTTCTTTAGCTTGTCAAAAACATCTATCTTCCACTTCAGAACATGCATTCCCCTGCTACATATGTAACCAAGCCTACAAAGCCACATCTCTGTAACAGAAGGTGAATTAGTAATATAAGTAGATAGATAAAGGATACCTACTTTCTTACCACCATCTAATTTAAGTGCATCTGCTATGAGAGTTATAGTACATCTCTCATTACCCAAATTTCCTGAAGAAAGTAGACTCATCTCCAAGACTGGTACCTGCATGACTTCCTTCAACCACTGAGTGTCGTCCATCTACAATTTCAGCTTCACTTCTCGTTTGCCAATTCTTTGGCAAGGCTCACCAGCTCCTCTCCCTGGGGCTGAATGGAAAGAGACAACATAATTTGTTATCCAAGATTTAACTTTATCCAAGAAACCTCCCAAAGCATCCTGTGCAACAACACCTACAACATTTGCATCTTCAGTTCCTTCATGCTGATCTGCTACCAACCAACAATATCTTTTTCCCTGCTCTTTCTTTCCATCAATCAGACCATTCATGCTATTCAATTTCTCCATTTTTAGCTTACTTCCTTCTACCATTGCTATACTCCCACTCAATTAGAAACCCCTGTGAGTAACCTATAATCAACAAACACTACCAGATCTGAAACCACCTGTTAGTAACCCAACCAAAAGCTCTGATACCACGTGTCAGGGAACCTAGAAAAATAAGCATGCTCTGATCCCTACTGAGTTACGATCTTGCTCTACCAATTAGAGCACATATGATTACTTCTTGTATTAGAAATTAAACACAGAATTATACCAGAATCAATAAGTAACTAGAAATATGAAACAACACAAGAATATGAGAGACAATACACAATTGTATTAATAATCACTCAAAAGAATATACAATAAGGAAGATGCCACTTCTTCCTCCACCTCAAAGGTTTGCCATGCCTCAAGACCTTCTTCCCTCTCTCTCTCAGTCACAACAATCAACTCCAATATAGAATTGATGTTCACCTCTCCAACCAGTCAGTAACACACTGCCAGTTCACCAAGTACACAACCGTACTCCAAGTAGATCTCCTGCTCTCTACTGCTACCTGCAAATCACTAGACCTTACTCACCATGTAGATATCTCTACACCCCTGAAGAACCCTTGTCCTTGCCTCACCAAGTCCTTATGATTCTTCAACCAGTACCCCGGTGGATCATCTCCTTGACCTTGTAGACCTTGCAACTCTCCCTGATCATACACACTCAGCACCCCTTTGGAACTAGGAGGAGCTACACTAGCTCTCTCTAAAAGCTCTATGGCTTTCTAGCACACTTTTACAATACAATAATGAGTCTATTATATAGATCTCATCCAAACAATAATTAGACATCTAATACAATAAATAAATCTATAGCTCTCAGTCTAAAATTAGCTCTAAACATGCAAACACATGGTTCGTTAACCAACTACCCATAATATACTCGCAGCTCGAACCACAGGTGACTGACGTCAATCCCTTTTTGCCTAGGGATCGCCGACGCCAGCCGATCTATGACTGACATCGGTTACCTTCTGTCTCCTTCCTACCGTCGTCAGTTGGCCTGACCGACGCCGGTGTCTGTGACACTCCGCAACTCTTCATCCTCCATAACTTCTCCTGTTTGCATCTTGGTGAAGCTTTTAGCTCCACAACCTAACACATAGGGTTTATTTTTAGACCACATTTATAAAAGAGTAGAAAGATGTAAATATTTAGTGAGGAATCTATTCAGAATATACACTATAGTACTCATGGTTTCAATCCATAAGAACTTAAAAACATTTAAAGAATGTAACATTATTTTATCCATTTCTATAATAGTGTAGTTTTTCCTTTCAAAAATACCATTTTACTGAGGGGAATAGGGAGTTGTTAGTTACCTTTGAATACCATAACTAATAAAAAAAAATCAAACTCTTTACTAATATATTCACTACGATTATCACATCTTAATCTCTTAATAAAAAAATAAGAAACAATTTCAATAAAAGCTTTAAATTATTTAAATTTAGATAAAACTTCAGATTTGTTTTTAATGAAATATGACTAGATCATTCTAGTATAATCATAAATAAAATTAACATCATACAAATAACCATTAAATGATACAACTTCAAGATGTACTGTAGCATCATTATGAATCAACTCTAAAGGATGTGAAGAATTCACATCATGATTCTTGTGAAAGGGATTAGTATAATGGTTACCACATAAGCATCCTTCATAATATTCTTGATAAGAAGATATAAAAAGAGGATGAACAAAAATATTATGAGAATACATATCATGTTGTAGTCATATAAAATGTCATTTGAGTGCAATGAGTATAACTTGAGACCACCCATCCATAGCTTATCCCTATACCTATCTTAGGGCCTTTTTTGAACCTTGTCTAATTTTTATTTAGGTATTACACATACCTATACATCATAAAATCAATCCTCAATCTTTCCCTAAGGATCTAGGCCCCTACTACCCCAAGTTCTACCACTTGGACACTAGCATGCCCCTTTGGACACTAGTGCACTGTAGTAGTGACCAAGAGACCACATTGGTGTCCCTTACCTAATGTTAACCCAAATAAATATTTTTTTAATTCTTAAGATACATAAGGTTAGAATAAACCTATTTCACACTTCACATAAGTAATAGATCAATATAAATACATGATATTTAGCCTTTTACCCATTAGAAGAAAATTAGATGCAAATACTCACCAATAAAGTCATAAATAGCTGTGAAAATCAAGGTCATTAATCCTTATTCTATGTTACTACAAAATATATCCATAAAAAACATTAATAATCTCAAATTAATTCGATTTATAGTCTTAAGAATGCTAAAAACACTCAAGCTAGCACTCATACTAGCATTCACTAATGCTTTCACCAAGCACTTCGGCAAGAGAACTACGTCGGGCTTGATATCTCTTCAGAGTATTGGTATGTAGGTAGTGTTCCCACATAGGGGTGTGGATCATACATACATCACATTAGAACCACTAACATTTGTTATCATGATGTTCATTCAAACCTTTATAAGCATGAAAACCTAAGGTTTTTAGAGGAAAACATAGCTATAATAAAAATTATTGATCATGCAAACTTAAAATTTGTACCATAGATAAAACATGACCTAAAATACAAAACCTAGAAATAATTTTTAGAGATTCTAAGTGGGACACTATTGCAATACCTTAGACACTAACATACCACGATCTTGTTGAAAGAACCACATTACTATCTAGGGCTGATTTTGACACTGGGATTCTATTGACAATAGTTAAATCTATCACCTCACCAATTTTCATAGTATGATTTCTCCCAAAAGGCATATTTATAGTTATGTTATTACTTATTTGTCATCCTCTCCACATTTAACAAATCAAAAAAATAAATATTGTACAAATTAGTTGTTGTATTTATTACATATTTCTTTCCTAATTTTATATTCCATCCCTTTAATAATCTAGGGTTTATATTTCATAAATACCTTAAAAGCTAAATCACATGTAAATTTATAAAATTAACATGTATTAATATTTAATGTCATATTTGATATTAATTATTAATATGAAATTAAAAAAAAAACACAGAATAATTAGAGAAAATATATAAACCATTATGTTAAACATCTAAATAAATCAGAGAATCAGATTGATTTATAATAGACTAGTTATCTTGAAATGAAGTTATAATTTGTAAGTTGAGAATAATATAACAAAATATTATTAAGCTTAGGTACATAAAAAACATCATTAATAACAATATTTGTAAATTTTATCTTTCCTTGCTTAGTTGCTTCTTAAAATGAATGATCTTCTAATTAAATATTTTCAGAAATATCCCTAGTATCAGATAAAATATTAGATAATAAAATAATATAGTGTGATCATTGATATATAAAACCCATTAATTCTCATTAAAAGAAAATAATGTAGCATAAAAATTAATAATATTAGATTTATGTTCTTAATTGCTTTTTTGATTAGGGGTTTGATTAGATTTATTCCCTCTGTTATTTTTAGAAGATTTATTGTTAACTCTATGTTTGTTTTTATAAAATGTTTCCCTTGTATGACAAAATTTACTATATAGATTACAATTCCCATTTTACTCAGGTTTACAATTTTAATTACCAATTTTATTGTTCCCATTTTTACCAAAAGTAGAATTAGGGTTAGATTTTTGGTTTCTGTTGTTCTCAAAAATATGTTTGAGAGAAATAAGTGACTGAGTGGCATTCTCTTTGGAATCAAAATAGACATCACTTACTCTTATTGAATCAAAAGAGCTAACATGGTAGTGAGGCCATACATATCTTATTCTATTTGGTACTTTGAATTCAAAATTGAAATAAAATTATGTTTTTTTTCATGAATATTTAACTGAATAATACAATACAAAAACTTATCTTGAATAAGATTATAGTTACAACCATATACCTGAGCTTTAACATTTTTAATTTTAGTAATAAAGTTAACAATTTTTTTTATCACCTTTCATAGGTGTAATTAAAAATTCAAGAATAAGCTTAATGATCATAGAGAGATAAGTGCCCTCATGCATAAACTCAAAGATTTTTCAAGCATATCTATGAGAATCTTGATTGTCAATATGGAGTAATAATTCATCCTTAACACTTTACAAGATAATCAAAATGAATTCTTATAATTTATGTTGAATTGCATTTGAAAATTAAGATGTCACATGTCATATTAACAAAGATTTTTCAATCTTGATGATAATGTTCCACAACTTTTGGGCCATAAATTTTGATTTAATGTTATTTTTTCATATATTATAGTTTGATCCATTAAGTATTTGAGATTTATCTAATACAAAGTTAGGTGAAGCTATTAATTCCATTTAAGAATGATAGTACACACTAGATAATACTTAAATTGGACCTTTTTTAATGTGAATTTCAACTTTATTTGATATTAAAACAAATTATAATTGTAAACAAATAATAGTTCAAATATATGCTAAATAATGTGAAAATTTTCTAAGCAAATATAATAATTTATGTGTCACAAGTGTCACACACATAACAACTATCTAAACACTATGATTAAAAAAGGTGTAAAAACTATAATAGGAGGAATCAAAATAAAAAATGCACAACACCAATGCATCCAAAATGTACCAAACTTAGGAAATGGTTGGGCACATGAATATACTTAACAAAAAATTTAGTATGTCAAATGTCACAAAATAAAATGACAATAGAGAAGGTTTTACACGTGAGAATATTGGCACACAAACAAAAAATTAGAATTTAAAATTATTTAAATTTTAAAAATAAACTTGACTAAGTCAAAAAAGATTAAAATACTTGTTTTTAAGGAGTTTTAAACATTGGATCACCCTAGTTACAATATTTTATAAAAATGAAAGCCACCAACCTTTCTAGGTGCCTAATTGAAGTCTTATATACGTAAAATAGTATTTATAACTTTCTTGTGTAATTTTTTTAAAATAAATCAAAATTACTTTTTTTAACTTTTGGATTAAAAAGATAGATTAGAAGGTGGGTCCACTTTCAAATTGCATGTAATATTTTTTTTTAATAAATAAATTATTTCATACAATTATTAAAAAACATTCACATACCATAATATGCTCCATACTGAGACATGGCACTTAAGGAGATGTAGTAGTGCTCACAATAGCTTGAATAAGTCACCAAACTCTATGAAAAATTTCCAACCTTCCTAAAATATTGAGATGAGGAATATTGAAACCTCAAAATTAAAATTTTGATATAAAATAATATTTTCCCTCCATTAGGATATACAATTGTGCCATAGGGTGAGATACAAAAACAAACTAGTATTATCAATTCTCCTTAGGTTTTGAAAAAGTTATGGGATGCTTCAATACACTAATATAACCCATGAAGCTAAGGAAAGATCATAGAGACTCCAATTTTTTTTATATTTTTTCAGGTGAAAGGTGGTACAAGTTTTAGTTTTGATGTCACACAAGATTTAAGAGCAAAATTTGATTGAAAAAAGGTTATTGGTTGCTTGAGGCAATCATCTATTTGCTCAAATTTGCATCACTAAACTCCATATGGAACAAGAAATAATTTTGAGTGAAAAAATAATTTATTTGTCTCCCAAAGGCCATACACCACCTCCTCAGGCTAAGAAAATAATATTGAATTTGAATATGATGCTCCTCACAATGGCTTTGTCAAACAACTACACCTGTTCAAGCTCTAATACTATCAAGGAATACATGAAGCAATACATATGTAATGTATATACATAAGATAGATATAGAATGAAATTGAATAAAAAAGAATACACATCCAGGTCAATGAAATCATGACACAAGAAATAATGTGGGAAAACTTTGAAAGGTAAAAAACCCACAAAGTTATATTTATTAACTAAGAAACATTTACCCAATACACACTTGTTACTTCCCACTTCCTCTCAAATGTTTTTACAAAAATCTTTAATCACCTGAGTATGTTTGAATGTATCAAGTATGTAAAAAATAGGGGTAAAAACTTATTTATAGTGAAAAGTGAAGTGAGGTGACCATTTTAACCAATGAGTCCATCTATCATGAGAACATTTTAAATAAATAATAAGTAATAAACAATTTATGTTTTAATATTTATATACATGAGGTTTTTAACCCATGTTAATAAATAATAAATAAATTTTATTTAATTACATAAAATTAACTAAGGGTCTATAACAACACCACTTATACATTAAATTTTCTAATAATAATGTAGAAATGAAGATAAAGGATATGTAACATGTATCAATCATGATCAAAGAAGCATATACCCTCAATGTACTATTGATGTGAGTAGAAAAAAGGATAAACATTTGGAAGTTCATATATCATGTGTCTAGGTATGCTTATATCACACTAAAAAATGTGTGAAATATATGTGTATATAAAAATGAAATTATATGTTATTTACTGACATAACGTAAACATAAATGGCAAGGATCTAATAAAATATGGGAATGCTAAATATTTTATATTTTTGAACTATTTGAATTTTTTTTTGAAATATTTTAATTTAAAAAGGCTATCCTATAATCCCATCCAAGGGATGCTCATAGGTAGCCTTAAACTTATAATATGATATGTGAAACTGGTGGTAATGCCAAGGAGCATGGATATGTGTCATATCTAGATCTATAATTTTCTGTATCCTACATATGTGTAATAAGAATTTGTGGTTGTGAAGAAAAAATAGGATTTGGGGTTCATATAATCCATCATGTAGTGATATATGGTTTATTTGGAGTAGATTCAACTAGAACATGTTTAATTTCTCTTTGAAATTGAGTATGGTGTCTATGAGTACTTGCAAAATTTATGGAATCTATTGTGTGTCTCTAGTGCAAAGGAATTTCAAGTATAGGCCACATAGTAAATGGGATTACCTATTTCTTACCCTTTAATGAAGTATTAAACTTAGTAGGTTTGATAATTTTTTGTCTTGGAATAAAGTTCTCTTGTTCAAGTGGATGTTTATATGGAATTGTAAGAACTATGACTACCTTGTTGGTATGAATGTATTTAATAACCGATGCACTGTGAAAGGTATTACATGGAGTATATGTATCCAATGCCATCAAAATTAAATATAAAAGACCCTTGTATATGGTATAGCTGAGAAATTGGTAACCACATATGCTGGACTAACTTGTAAAGGTAAATCAATTTCACCAATAACATGCTATGATATGCTGCCAAATGCTTTGACCAATTTTGTTGAAGGGTGTAAATCATAATATGTATATCCCAAATGTGTAGGTAGTGTTATGGTATATATGTTCTAAATATAATCATTTCAAATAATAACACTATATATAGGTTTATGGTCAAGGTATGCTTGAATAAATATTGAATGAATATCTAAGTCATCATCCACTATTTCATTATCATGAAATGTAATAGGTCTATGAACCATATGAGGTATTATGTGTGTATAAGTGATAATAATACCATATAATGGGTTCCCATAATTTTATGGAGGAGTATGTGAATTATATTCCATTTACAATTTTAGATCTTTCTAAGAATAATATTGTAAGGGATTGTTAAATATATTTTGTTTTAAGTGATCACTAGGTTGTGAACTTGATTCATTTGAAGGATCATCAAAGGTAATCATTTGGTAATCAATAAGTTATTGGATCTTATGCTTCAAGGTATAACATCTATTCATAGAATGTATAGGGCCTTGGTGATAGTCATAATATGCATTAACATCATATCCATTGGATAGAGGTTGAATCATGTCAACCTATATAGGAGGAAGGAGAGATATGCCATGACACTCCATAAACTTCTAAAGTAAAGAAGATAGAGACTCAGATAATCATGTAAATCAGATCTTAAGTGAATTGGTTAAGATATATCAATTAGGTTGCAATGACACTACATTAAACATTATGATTGTTTAATTTTTAGGTTTTATAGGTTTGTGTTAAACCCTAATTTAGATGTGGATCCTATTTGGTGGTTAAGGTTAAGGATATATAAATGATAGGGCACAAGGGTGAATATCAAATCTATAGTAGGCCAATTAATGTACTAAATTTAGATGTACCATATGCTAAATTTATTATGTCAAGATAGGATATTAATGTAAAGTATAATCATGTTAGATATATAACTGACATAAAATAAAGTAATTAGTTATTTCTGATGCTAATGTAATGATGGATCTGATATAGGCGACAAGCATGAAATAAGATAGATCTAAGATAATTATTAGATTCTTAATATAGTGCATATGGATATCTAGATACCATCAACTTAGGACATTTACATCAACACTAATATTTGTGTTCAATGCTAAATCATGTAAATCAGATCTTAGGTGTATTGCATAAGATGTCTTTATTAGGTTGATATGACACTACATTAAACATTATGATTATTTCATTTTTAGGTTTTGTAAGTTTGTATTAAACCCTAATTTGGATGTGGATCCTATTTATTGGTTAAGGTTAAGGATATAAAAATGATAGGGCACAAGGGTGAATATCAAATCTATAGTAGGCCAATTACTATGCTAAATTCAGATGTACCATATTCTAAATTTATTATGTCAAGATAGGTTATTAATGAAAATTAAAATGATGTTATATATACATATATATATATATATATATATATATATATATATATATATATATATATATATATATATGTATATATATGACATAAAATAAAGTACTTAGTTATTTGATGCTAATGTAATGATAAATATGATATAGGTGACAAGCACGAAAGAAGATAGTTCTAGGATAATTATCAGATTCTTGATCTAGTGCCTATGGCTATTTCGATAGCATCAACCTAGGATATTTACATCAACACTAATACCTGTGTTTGATGCTAGTTTCCTATATATAATACTCATTGAAATATGATGCAACCACCAGGATGATTTTGGGGTCGTATTTAACTTCACTCTGGTGCATTTATATTTGGGTCATCGATTTTCACTAATAATGAAATGAAAAAACCCTAAATTTGTATCTTTAATGTGACCTTGGTAAAAATAGGTTAGTGGGCACATAGTGTCACGTTAACCTATAATTACCCCAGTTTCAAAGGGCACTACCTACATAGCTAATACTTTAGAACAGGGCCTCAAACTCATGTAATTATCCCCTACGTGTTAGCTTGTGTATGAATCACACTATGTGTAAATTAATTAAAATAATGACTTAGATTGTAACTTGGAACATATGACCTTATGACTACTCCTTTAGTATTTTAGACCTGTAGCAAGATTGTTATTTTGATTGATATTAAAATAGGGTAGAATAATAAAGCTTTTGGTGACTTGAGTGCTTCTTGAGTGCTCTTTTGGTTTGATTTCTAGGTTTCATAGGTGAGGAATGAATGAGGGTTGATATTATATTTATACCAATCCTATCAAGAGATAACTCACGTTAAAATAATTAAGCCAATATTGTAATACATATCATTTATAAATTAGATGATTTTAGGGCATTAGATACTTACGTCAAGTTAGGACAGTAATGCCAATGCTATTATTTGACTTGAACACTAGTGTCTAAGGAAAAGGAGAGTAGGCTCATGCTTAAAACTTGTATTAGTGATAGATAAGTATATTTTAAGCATTTTGGGAAAGATGGAATGTCTATGACATTAGTAAAAGGATAGTTAGACTAAGATATAGGCTAAGGGGCATAAGATAAAGTAGATGTGAGGCCTACATAAGTAAGGCGTATGTGGAACTAAGAGGAACAACCAAGGCCATGATTTTTCCAATTGTAGAATACTGAAGTGATACATAATCAAATAATATCATATACTCTTTCCCCCTTTAATATAATAATGGAATTACCATTTAAAAGAAAGGAATAAGTACTTGGGTGTTTATACACACTTTATCTTTGATTGATTTGAATTTGAGTGATTTAATAGAGATAGGTTTGGGTGCTTTGCTTATGACTAACCTATAACTAAGAGCATTTTATAGTTTATAACTAGTGCATATAATCTGGGTCAAAAGTGCTTGAAATTATAAGAGCAAGGTTTAAGATCACACCTATGTGTTGATGTAACTACCTTACCTATTGACAAGTTATTTTTGCAAAAGATGTATCATTGTAAGGTTTTGAAATTAAAATTAGGATCAATATAGATAATTATTTTAAAGTGGATATATCTTAGAGAGAGAGAGAGAGAGAGAGAGAGAGAGAGAGAGAGAGAGAGAGAGAGAGAGAGAGAGAGAGAGAGAGAGAGAGAGAGAGAGAGAGAGAGAGAGAGAGAGAGAGAGAGAGAGAGAGAGAGAGAGAGAGAGAGAGGCATATGCCCTAAATTTGGAGAAAAAGTGAGTTTCCACTTGGTAGTTGAGATTAGCTCAACCATACAACATAATGATATTTATAACCTAGTGAGTTTGGATGATCAAATCCAAAATAAAAAATTAGAAAGATTGAGTGATTTAATCACCCCAACCATACCAAAAGGTGAACCAAATAATGCAATATATTATCTTGTTAAAGTTCATAAAATTCTATTGGGTATCATTACATGCAATAGTTTTAGAATCTAAATTTGATCTAGTTTTCTAATATTAAGTACATGTTACATAACATATGCATCTAGATTTGTCCCATAATGAAGTTGTGTATAAAAATGGCACCATATATGTAATTCTACCATAAATGTGTATCATAATTATATAATTGTGTGTTTTAGCTAATTTGGAAAACTATGTGTGGAGGATATGCTTCCAAAGCATGCACCCACTATATATGGATAAATATGAAATTGGTATAAGTACCAATGTAGATGAAATGTTTCTAAAACATGCCCCCACTATAAAATGGAGATGTTGAAAAGTAAGTAGGTGTGGATAGCATAATTTCAATGTATTCCCCACTAAATCTATGAATTATAAGTACCATACTAAATGAATATGGAGAACATGATTCAAAAGCATGCCCCCATTATAATATAAAAAATGTGAATGTGTGAAATCCATGTCACCATGACATTCCCCCATTGAATCTATAAAATGGTGTAAATATGTGAGTATGGAGAACATGCTTCAAAATCACACCCCTAATATAATCTAAGAACTATGAAAATGTGAAATCCATGTCACCTTGACATGCCCCCACTAATATGATGCCTTTTGGGGTGAGGGAAAGATAATACCTGGTAGTTAACTCACCTAAAAAGGGTAAGAAAATTATAAATCTATGAATGTAATGATGTATAATATAGAAGGAAATATATCTATTTAAATACATCATCGAAGTGCATAAAACCAATGTGATCACATTTTGGCCTAAGATTCATGATAAATATCATGTCAACATATAGATAGTAACATTAAAAGCTTAAAAAGTAAACAAGCACACACATAAAAGTAATCAAAATCAAGTCAAAAATCAATGGTCCAAGAAGAGCACAAACAAGGGGCACGTTCAAATACCACAATATCAAATAGATATGACTTAGTCAAATGTCCACAAAATAAAGGAATGACATATTCAAATGTGAAAGAATGCAATGACATATTCAAATGTCTAAGAATGCAATGACATATTAAAATTTATAAGAAGGAAAGCATAGGAACAAGGGCCACATACAATAAAACATATTCAAATGATCACAAAAAGTAAGAAAATATGAATTCAAAACACTCAAGGAAGTGTTTAAAGGAAGAGCATAAGAAACCAATATAAACATGTCATATTGGCCCATGGATCGAATGTGCTAGAAAAAAATGTCAAGTACATATCATATAAAGTACCTTATATAATGTATAATCATAGATAATAAGCATGTGTAAGTACATATGTAAGCTCAAACATGATAGTGTAGAGTGATCATCAAGTCATGTAACCTATGTATAGAAATATTAGAGAATATGGATGCCCCCAACATCCTGATGACAAGAGTAGAGAGAAGGTCAACCACCCATAAGTGTATCATGTATATGTGTATGACTATATATATATATGTATGTATGTAGGATTAAAATGATATGTTAGTCCTCAACATGGAACTAACATATAGATGCCAAAGAGCCAATAAAACATGTAAATACCATAAGTGATTTTGGATTTTTGAATGTTATTTGGTTTTTTTTGGTATTTTTGGAAGAGACTTTGGAAAATAGAAAAACTATCCATTTACCTAATTTGAATGTGAATAACTAACCGTTTATCCAATTTGAATGCAAAAGAATATCTATTAATCTGATTTGGTTATTGATATGACACCTTGTCTTATGACTTATCATGGCATAGGTGTGATGAATTTTGGTAAACATATTCCATATGTTGTTATCATAGATGTATCATTGTACCCATCAAGTGGCACATGTATTTTACTATCTTGAAATTGAAATCTAATACACATGTTTTTCATATTAAGTTGTGCTTCCATATGAACTAGCCAAGATCAACCTAGATGCATGGTGAAATTTTTATTCATATTGGTTACCCATATTATAGAATATACAATCTTTGATCTACATACTATAGGTAAAAGTATGTATCCCAATGAGTTTTAATTTAATGGAGATTTATTGAATTCATCTATATGACATCCCATTTGTTAAAAAATTATCTTGCTACAAAATGAATCCCATTATGTGTCAATTAGAATATGGGTACAACATATCCCATAAATATTTATAACAACTATTATATGTTTAACTATAGGTGTAGTTGAAGGTTGGTATTCTTTGGGAAGATGTGAAATATTAGACTTGATTTATTGTGGGGATAAAAAGTTTATTTGTCTATTACTATTGTATTCTTTAATTTTGGCCTTCAATTAATGACATTGAATTTCATTGTGACCTATGATCTGATGGTAATTATAATATGGTAATCCTTCTTTAAGAATAAGGAATTTCCATAATTTATGTGAAAAAGGTAAGGAAATAATGTTATACTCAAGTAACATGGACAAAATAGTATTAGTGTTATCTTGTTGTACTGTGATTTGTAAAATTTGTTGTGAAGCCTTTTGAGAAGAATCTGCATAATGGAAGTGACTTGATGGAACTAGGTTCTCATATGATTGATACAATGTATTTAATTAAGAGGAATGTATAAAAGGATGAACATATATATGCTCATCAATTTTAGTTATTTTACCTTTTCCTTTATCTAATATTGTATCCTATTTTGTCATGCCATGAAGATGGATCACAAAAGGTAGGTTGACTATTTGATTCTCTTGTAATTTTTGTAACATTGGTTCCCCTTGTGATGACTCCTAATTTTTATGTGCATCTATGTGTACCTCAATATTTAATTTGTTGATAGACTGTTGGTTATACATGATTATTTTTTAATACCCCAAGCCTTGTCAATTTGGATTATGATTGAGATCTATAAGATGGGTTATAGAGTGTTCATGTTTGCCTAATCCTTATCCTTGATAGCCATATTTAATAAAATATCAAATGCTAAAATTATGGAAAAGTATCTAAATAACATGATGCCTCCACCATTACCATATCAAAAAGTTTTGGCATATTATGTTTGTAATGTTCTATAGGTGTAACATGATTCCTTTTCATTAATGGTTTAATGTGACTTGGTAAATATGCCAAAATTTATTGGTTAACCTTTTTAAAAAATTTAATATCAAATGAAGGATAAGAAGGACTATCACCCTTAATAAGGGGAACATTATTTGGAAATGTAGGAATAAGAGGGGTTTTAATCAATGAATTTGAAGGAATATCCCCTTTACTAATGATTTCCTTATGGAGTTGATAGAAATTTTCATCATCAAATGAAATTACCTTATCTTTATGGGAGATTAATTTTGGTATATAAGGAAAGGGCATATGCTTTGTATCCTCCTTGGGATGGATTACATCATGTCTTGAAAGGATGGGAGCATGGACTTGATTAGAGGGATAGTAGCTACCATCATTTAAGGATTTTATATTATTTGCCTTAGAATGTGGAGGAATGCAAGAGTAATGGATTTTGATACTTTCTTGGAGATATTTTTTAATGGTTTCATATTTATAATCATCAAAGTAATTGATGTAATCCATGATAAAAGAGAGACAAAACATAAAGGTTAGGACAAGGTAGGAGATAAGCATCTCCAAGATAATGTTTATGAAATAATGATGTTCAAAGATTAGGTTAACTAAATTTTTAACCCTAATTTGGATGTGGATCCTATTTAGTAGTTAGGGTTAAGGATATATAAATGGTAGAGCATAATGATGAATATCAAATTTACAACATGCCAATTAATGTGCTAAACTTAGATGTACCATATACTAAATTTATTATGTTGAGATAGGCTATTGATAGAAAGTACAATTATTCTAGACATATAAATGACATAAAATAAAGTAATTATATATTTATGATTCTAATGTAGTTCTAGATCTAATACATGCATGAAATAGGTAGGAAGATAGTTCTAGGAAAATTATCAATTTGTGGATTTGGTGGCTTTAGATATCTAGAAACTTGCATCATCCTAGGATAGTTATGTCAACACTAGTGTCAAATACAAAATACTCACTAAAATAAGATATGACCACCTAGATGCTTCTAGGTTTGGCTTCATATTTGCTATGGTGCATTTAGATCTGGGTCATGGACTATCGTTAATGGTGAAATGGCAAACCCTAGCTTTGCATTTTTAATGTCACCTTGGAAAAAATGGGTTAGTGGGCACAAATGTCAAGATGACTCACAATGACCCTAATGTCAAAGGATGTTACTTATATATCCAATACTCTAGAAGAGGGCCTTAGACAAATGTAGTTATCCCATATGTGTTGGCTTGTGTGTGAACCATACAATGTGTAAAGAAAGTTCAATAGTGACCTATCTTGTAAATTGGAAAATATGACCTTATGACTTCTCCTTTAGTACTTAAAACATATAGTTAGGCTATTTCCTTGACTAATATTAGAATATGAAAGATTTTGGTAACTTGAGTGATTCTCAAGTGATTTTTTGGTTTGATTACTAGGTTTTATAGGTGAGGAATGAATGTGGGTTGATATTATATTTATACCAATCATATAAGCAGATAAATCACATTAAAAAACTTATGCCTATCATTATAATATGTTCAATTTGTAAATTGGATGACTTTAAGGCACTAGATGCTTACATCAAGCTAGGATAGTAATGTCGATGCTACTATTTGACTTGGATGTTAGTGTCCAGGGAGAAGGAGAGTAAGACTAGTCTCAAACCTTATAGAGGTGTAAGATAAATACATTATAAGTATTCTAGGTAACATGGGATGTCTATGCCATCAATATAAGGCTAGTCAGATTAAGATATAGGCTAAGGGGCACAAGATAAAGTAGATGTAAGGCTTATAAAAGAAAAGTATGTATAGAACTAAGAGGTGTTAGAGGTTTATCAATGATGTCTCCAAGGTGGCCAAGGATGTTGATGAGGTGTCATGTGTATTAGAATGAATTTGAAAAAGTGTGCTTTAATGTGCTTCAGTGTTTGACTTGGATAGGTAGATGGTGGATGTTATTGATGGTATGGACATGTTTTAGAGACCCTATGGGGTATTTTGAGTGGTTGGAGTGCTTGTGAAAGTGAAATGAATTCACTAGAGTAGTCATATGAGTGTCTAGGTTCAAGTAGTCTTATTGACAGATAAGGCCAAGTGAGCAGTTTGATGACATCATATTTCATATGTGTGAAGGTTTTAAGAGGATTTTTGATACATGGATGGATTACCATATGAAAGGCAATCATGTGGTTCAAATTTTAGGTTTGGACATGATGCGTAACAAAAGTTATTAATGTGAAAAATTGGCTTCTTAGGTAGAGTTAACTATGTTTCCATACTTAGCCAAATTTGTGATATCAAAGATCTACAGTGAGTGTTTAATCTTCATGATAAAGATATAAAGGCAAGCATCTAAACTAATATATGAAACTCTAATGATGAGTGAGTGATAGGGTAGATAAATATCTAAAATGAGTGATTAATCTAACCAGATAAGGATCTAATGATAAGTGTTAAACTTGTTAGATAGTGATCAAATGTGAGAGAGAAGTCAATAAGTAAAAGATATTGAGAATGAACATTATGAATACATGTGTCACAATCATGGACATCTAGTAAATAGATCAATGGTGCATGTTTGATCAAGTAGATCAAATATTTATGGAGCACGGTCAACCATGTAGAGAAAGATCAAAGGTGTGATTAAACCAATAAGTCAAAAAAATTATCATAAATCATATGGGGCTACCAAGTGGTGAAAGATCATTGAAAACTAGCTATAGGGTGCATAGAAAGCATGTGGGGCTACTAACTAGCATGATCTCAAAAGCGAGGATCATAGATCAATAGTGAGAGACGAGAGTTAAAGCTAGAAAAACATTAAGGATATTTATGGAGTGTATTTTATTAATATTTTAGGGAGAATGAGATAAAGACAAGTGTCAGATGATTTTACATTAATTAATGATTGTTGGTATTTGAATTTAACAAAGGAAAAACTAGTCTGTAGTATTTTATGAATATGTTTTAATCTAGGATGAATTTATTGATGGTATAAAAGGAAAAGTTGAAGAGAAATTAAAGGTAAATATAGAGAAATTGGTTTTAAGGTATTAATATATGTAAAATCAAAGATATTGAGCTCCAAAGTTGACTATGTGTTTGACCATGTTCTACAAGTAATCCAAGAAGGGTAATTGAAGATTTCTTGATGGTATTTTGATGTTTCAAGATCAAATAAACATTAAAGTGTGCTATAGACTCTATGAGGACAATATATATGGATTATGGAGGTTTTACCAATCCATATTTTGTATTAAAAATTTCTTATAAGTTGACTTTGTTTATTGCATGAAATGATAGATTGAATGACCATGTTGCAAGAGTGAGTTGAAGGTGTTTTGAGTAAAATTGAAGAATAAAATGAGTATGGAGATGTTATAAAAGTATATAAGGCTTATTAGAAATTATTGGTTGTCTTGATATCACCTTGATCAGATATGGAGATTCAAAATAGCTTGATTGTATTTTAGCTATAAATGACCAGGTTGAGTGGTCATTTTGAGAGAGTTGATTTGAGTGCTTAAAGATTGTGTTGGAATGTATAAGGAAAATGAAAGTGTTTTAGAGGTATTTAAGGTTTAAACCATGTGATATAATCATATGTTTATGTGAAATATTTTAGTTTTTGCTTTAGAAGTTTGAGACTATGTTTTCTGTGTTGAAAGGCCTAGAGAGCAAGGAAACCTAATTGGCAGGTTCAAGTGTTGAGTTAGTATTCAAAGTGGCATAGATGCATGATGGAGTTATAAATGGTCTATTGGAGATAGGTTTTATGTTTTATAATATTTAGTGGAAGATAAAGGTTGTCTAAGAGGTTTTAAGAGTAATATGTGGATGTGAAGGCCTAAGTGTTTTGGGTCTCATTAAGGACTAATGTAGGATTTGAGTCTTAAGGACTAATGTCTGACCTAAGAAGTGTAGGGTTATTACATGTAACATGTATGAAAAAATATTTAAAATTTATAATAATTATGGTAAACATCTTGGCCTACCAAGATGGATTAGATGAGTGTATGGTATAAATATTAGGCATAATTGGCCTATTTGGGGTGTAGTTGAGAAGGCATGAAGCCAAGAGAAGGAGAGAACATTTGAAAGAGAAAGTAAAAGTTAGTGAGGACCATAAAAGGGTAAAGAGGATCAATCATGATTGTCTAATCAAGTTGATAAAGGTGAACATATAGGTCATTGGACCTAATATTCCTAGAAGAGGTAGATTGAGTGAGTAAGCTCTAGAGGTTATTTGAGAGTGATCCAAAAGGGTGTTTTGGATACATGGGTTGAGTGTGAATTTTTGTTAGAGTGTAAAGGGGAAAGAGTGAAAGTAATATAAGTCCATAATTATGTGTAAAATACATCAGATATAAGTGGAGATTAGATCAAGGTAGCTAGGTTAGTGCTTGGTTACCTAGGGGGTTGGCTCTTCCTTGTGGGATGGGTGTCTCACTAAATTAAAGGATGGGTGTTATTTGATCAGTTGGTGCTAGTATAAATATTATATCTTGTTATTTTAGGACTATAATCCATCTTGTAAGGTTTAGTGGATTTTATCCCCCAAGGGGGTTTCCCACATATATCATGTATTATGTGCTTGATCTTGTTATGTTCATTATAATATTTAATTTGTATGCATCATGATTATATGTGATGAATGTTTAAGAATTTAGAATTAAATTGGATTATCTTAAATTATTGATTCAAACCCTCAGTGATTGTACCTCTAAAAAATGGTATAAAATTAGGACCTTCTATATAATTTTAACCACTTGAAGGTAATCTTAAGTACAATGACAAGTTATCAAGGTTTCTATATTAAGTAAGCTCCATTTTTTAATGGATCCAATTATGATTTTTGGATTAAAATAATGAAGACCTACATCGTGTCCTTGGGGTTTGACACTTGGCATTGTATTTTGGATGGTTATTCCATGCCACCTACTCCTCTAACTAGTGCTGAAGACAAGAAGCTAAGTGAGAACAATTCCAAAGCTATGCATGCTATCATTTGTTGTCTTTCAGAGGCTGAGTTCACCAAGGTAATCCATTGCAAGTCTACCAATGAAATTTGGGATAAATTCCAACTTATCTATAAAGGAGATTCAAAATTCAAGTTGGCTAAACTACAAACCTACCAAAGGCAATTTGAAAGTCTCAAAATGAAGGAAGAGGATATAGTGGCTTCCTATATTCTAAGAGTTGGTAAGGTAGTGAACATAATCAAAGGCATGGGAGAGGTTATTGAATAAGGAATTGTAGTTTAAAATGCGTTAAGGTCTCTCACTTTCAAATCTTATTCAAAATTTTCTACTTTAGAAGAAATTTAAAATCTCACCAAAATGAAGATGGATGAATTGCATGGCATTCTTTTTTCTTATGAGTTGAGAGTTAATGAAGACAAACCACCAAACAAAGAAGCATATTTCAATGAAAAAAATAATATAAATAATAATTTACAATGTAATAAGGTAAAGGATGATGGGATTTTTGATATTGATGATGATGGTGAACTAATAGTTCTATTAATAAGAAAAATGGAAATAGGTTTAGGCAAGTTTAAGGGTAAACTTTCCTTCAAACGTTTCAATTATGGAGAGATAGCTCACTTTGTCAACAAGTGTCCTCATGATCATAATAGAAATGATAATGAATAACATGAAGAAGATCATGATAATGATAAGAAGAAATTAAGGTTTGATAAGAGCAAGAATAGTTTCAAAAGGTATAATGGCCAAAAAAAAGTTTACAAGGACAAGAGGAGTATCTAAACCAAGGGATATTTCAACTCATCTAATAAGAATGATGGAATTTATTCTAATAATGATCATGAAGATTATTTTTGTACTAAGGATGAATCTCTTTTCATGGTTGAATAAGGTAGTTACTCATATCAAGAATAATATATATGGTTTGGAGGTTGTTTAGGTGATATATATGATGAATAAGACAAGGTTAACTATGAGACTGAGTTGATGAATGCCTTTAAAGATCTGAAGATTGAGAATAATAAAACTAATAAGTTTAATTCTCAAATAAATGACTATGTGGTTAAATTTAGTGTGTTTGAGTCAATAATAGATGAAGACTTCAAAGGGTATAAAATTTAGTCAAGCTTCTTAATGATCAGTTAAAGACCGTGAATACAAAATTGAAGGCTAAAGAAGTTGAATGTTCAAGGTATGTAACTTAGATTGGTTATTTAAGAGATGAGTTGAAAAAGAATTCAAGTAAAGTGAAGTCATTTATAAAGTTTTAAAAGGGATCAATTGATCTAATTAATGTCAGGTAATCTAGAACAACAAACTACTCTGATACCACTTTGCCAAGAACTACTGCCCACTACGGGCACACTTGATTACCTTTGTATTAGCAAGTAAACACAGAATTTAACTAGAATGATAAGTAACTAGAAAATATGAAACAACATAGAATATGAGAAACAATACCCAATTGTATTAATACTCAATTAGAAGAAAATATAATAAAGAAGATGCCACACTTCTTCCCACACCTCTAGAGCTCCCACACTTGTAGGGTTCACCTGTAATTCTCCTCCAACATTTCACTCTCTCAATTACGGTCACAACAATCAAATCAAACACAAAGTTGTTATTCACCTCCACTAGTTAGTAACAATGCTACCAGAACACCAAGTACACAACCGTACTCCAAGTAGATCTCCCTTCTCTTGCAACAACCTACAAATCACCAGACCTTACTTACCACGTAGATGTCTCTACACCCTGAAGAACCCTTGTCCTTGCCTCACCAAGTCCTTATGATTCTTCAACCAGTACCCCAGTCGATCTTCTACCAAAACTTGCACAACCTAAAACTCTCCCTGATCATACACACTCAGCACCCCTTTGGAATTAGGAGAAGCTAATCCCTGCTCTCTTCTACAAGCCCTCTTGGCTATCTAGCACTCTTGCTCTCTCTCTCTTGAAGGAGCTAATATTTGCTCTCTCACTCTAGTAAAATTTTACAATACAGCCCATGAGTCTATTATATAGATCTCATGCATACAATAATTAGAATTTCTTAATTACAATAATTAGACTCACAACTCAAGACCAAAAATAGTCTTTTACATGCAAACTACCTGTCCAAAAATAGACTAGTCCAGAACCTGCATGCACACACAGGTTACCGACATCAGCTCCTTGTTGACCGATATTGACCTACTCATAACTGACATCGATTGTTTCTATACTATAATTTGACTGACATCAGTTGGCGTGACTGACATTGGTTCCTCTGCAACTCGCTCTACAACTTAACAACTCAGCAACCTCTTCCATGTTTGCATTAGTGAATATTTTAGCTCCATAACCTAAAAATCTCCCACTTGGAGATAAACAATTGCACCTATACCTATACCTATACCTGTACCTTCATCTAATTCATTTCCTAGCTTGTATCCCTCTTCAAGCTCACTCTTGAAGACCAACCACCACACAAGCTATGGTGCACCTCCTGTCATCCAAGTAACCTGCCACATCTGAACCTACAAGCCCATGTAGTGAAGTCCTTGACCCTGCATAACATGAATCCCTACTGCTGGTCCCTCTCAAATACCTGAGAATCCACCTTCCCTAAATTGGCTCCAAACTCTCTGACAACTCCCATTGCTTGGGAAAACTTAGGTCTACACCAGACCTTATGTGATTTCGAACACTATTCAAAGCTCAACTTGAACTGTCCAGCCCTTGGTGTGCTTATCGGTTCTGCATCCTGTGTATTGAACCCCACCAACACCTTCTTCACATCAGCTCCCACTGGAGACAAAATCAACATGTGATCTTCCATGTCTCTTATGCCAAGGAATTTCACTACTCCCAAATTATTCATGACATACCTCTAAACTAACTTTACCTTTAGCTCAGAAACTCCCTGCATGTGTAACCCTGCAACAAGCAACCACACAACAGTAATAGGATAATGTTGCAATCATCATCCAACCTGGTAAAGACAAACACAATGGTTACACTGATATTGATTGAAGCCCTGCTTTGTCATCCACCTATCAAAACCTGTACTACTATCCTGTAGCTTCCTCAGGACCATCTACCGTGGCCTTTCATCTCACGTATCCATCCAATCTCTTCTTTAACCTAGGAATCCATTCATCTTTCAGTGCTTTCATCCTGGCTGGCAACTCTACCAAATCTCCCACTTGGTTCTCTTCTAAAGAATTCATGCCATGCTCCCACTATTTCTTGGATTCTACCTGCATTGCCTCTTCACATCTTCCTAGTTCTTGACCATCAATAAGCAATAAGTAAGAAGGTGAACAATGAATATGAGGTTCACTTACCCTTTCAGTCCTCTATATGGGCATTTGAGACTCGTTGACAGTTTGCTATCCACCCAACATCCATTTCAGTGACCGATCTCAGCCATCTCCCAATCTGCACCCGACCAACATCAGTTCTCTATGACTGACCCAAACTGCCAACATCAGTTCCCCATGACCGACGTTGGTAGCCACCTGCCCAACACCACCAAATCCACTGATCTACACATGATGGACATTGATGCTTGTCTGTTTGATGTTGGTTCCACATGACCAATGCCGGTACCTGTGTTTTCTTGTGAGTGATGAATTTTTACCCATGAGCTCACCTTGGATCAAAACCCTGTCCAAATTAACGTAGCCTTACTTAGAATAATCCAGCCTTATCCACTGATCTCTGTCCATCATCTCCTCCATGAACACCAAAGCTTTCTAGTTCTTAAGTTTGTCAAAGATATCTGTCTTCTGCTTAAGAACATGCATTCCCTTCTTACATATGTAACCAAGCCTACAAAGCCACTTCTCTACAACAGAAGGTGAATTAGTAATATAAGTAGATAGATAAAGGATACCTACTTTATTACCACCATCTAATTCAAGTGCATCCACTGTGAGAGTTACTATGCATCTCTCATCACCCAACTTTCTTGAAGAAATTAGACTCATCTCCAAGACTGGTACCTGCATGACCTCCTTCAACACCCGTGTGTTATCCATTTGCAATGTCAGCTTCACTTCCCCTTTGCCAATCATGTGACAAGGCTCACCAACCCCTAAATAAATCTCTCCAAAGTCTCCCTAGACATACCCATGAAAAGATTCTCTATTTTGGGCTGCATGGAAAGAGGCAACAAAATCTATAAACCAAGATTCTACTTTATCTAGAGCATCCTTTGCAACAACACCTACAACATCTACTTCTTCATGTTGATCTACTACCAACCAGCAATCTTTCTTTACCTGCTCTTTCTTTCCATCAATCTGACCATTCATGCTATTCAGTTTCTCCATTTGTAACTTACTTTCTTTTGCCATTGCTATACTCCCACTAAATTTGAAACCCCTGTGAGTGACTTGTAGTCAACAAACACTAGCCAGATCTGATACAACCTGTTAGTAACTTAACCACCCTCTGATACCAACTTATCAAGATTGGTATCAACCTGGTCCACCTGCTTCTACAACCTTAGCTCTGATACCACTTGTCAGGTAATCTAGAACAACAAACTACTTTAATACCACTTTGCCAGGAACTACTGCCCACTAAGGACACACTTGATTACCTTTGTATTAGCAACTAAACATGGAATTTAACTAGAATGATAAGTAACTAGAAAATATGAAACAACACAGAATATGAGAGACAATACCCAATTGTATTAATACTCAATTAGAAGAAAATACAATAAAGAAGATGCCACACTTCTTCTTCCCACACCTCTAGAGCTCCCACACTTCTAGGGTTCACCTATAATTCTCCTCCAACATTTCACTCTCTCAATTACGATCACAACAATCAACTCAAACACAGAGTTGTTATTCACCTCCACCAGTCAGTAACAACATTGCCAGTACACCAAGTACACAACTGTACTCCAAGTAGATCTCCCTTCTCTTGTAAAAACCTGCAAATCACCAGACCTTACTTACCACGTAAATGTCTCTACACCCTGAATAACCCTTGTCTTTGCCTCACCAAGTCCTTATGATTCTTTAACTAGTACCTCGGTGGATCTTCTACTAGAACTTGCACAACCTGTAACTCTCCCTGATCATACACACTCAACACCCCTTTGGAACTAGGAGAAGCTAATCCCTACTCTCTTCTACATGCCCTCTTGGCTATCTAGCACTCTTGCTCTCTCTCTCTTTCTTAAAGGAGCTAATCTTTGCTCTCTCACTCTAATACAATTTTACAATACAACCCATGAGTCTATTATATAGATCTTATGCATACAATAATTAAACCTTCTTAATTACAATAATTAGACTCGCAACTCAAGACCAAAAATAGTCTTTTACATGCAAACTACCTATCCAAAAATAGACCAGTCCAAAACCCGCATACAAACTGCATGCACACACAGGTTGCTGACCTCAGGTCTTTCCTGACCGATGTCGGCCGACTCATAACCAATGTCAGTTGCTTCTGCATTGTAATCTAACTGACATCGATTCCTCTAAAACTCACTCTGCAACTCAGCAACCCAGCAACCTCCTCCATGTTTACATCAGTGAAGCTTTTAGCTCTAAAACCTAACAATTAACATTCTAAGTAGTCAAAAATATGCAAGTGATAGAAATAGTCTTGGATACATAGAATAATAAAAGAATACTACTCATAATGACTTGAATAATTTTGTGAACAAGAATAATTAGACTTTGAAGATTTACAATCAATCAAAAAATGAGGTTGATAATAGAAGGAAGGAATATAAAATTAGATAACCAAATGTAATGAGGTATGCAAACTTTAACAGTTAATGCTACACTTATAATCAATTTAGTCATAAGGATAGATAGTGTAGAAGACCTTCCAAGAATTAATTTTCTTGGAACTATGAATGAAATCATTAATCAAGTCTTATGATTCAAATTAAATTCTATACTTGTCATGACATAGGATACATTTTAAGATTTTATCCTAATAAGGTAAGACAAGATGAGTTTCCATCAAGAAGAATGGTTTTCTACAATTGTCTAGGAATTTATCACATTGCTAAGTTTTACAAACAAAGGACATCAAGTCAAAATAAGTCATTGTAGGCTCCTAGAGTGCAAGGTAGAAGGCAAGTTAAAATATGGATACCAAAAGTTGAAAGTATGTGCCATGATCAATCTAGAGGTTCAAGTACACTATTTTCCATGGCAGAATATGATACATAGGTTGAATAATTCCAAGGTTACTCATTATCTACTCATGTTAAGAATAAAGAGACAAAACTCACTAATGAGACCAAGGTAGTTGAAACTTGTCCTAAGGTATCTAAAAACTTAAGTAAAAAAATTGATACTATCGAGGAAGTTTCCTATAAAGAATATCAGTTGACAATGCTAAGTGTTGATGCTTTGAAATGTGGGACTGATAATTCAAGTGAAAATGTATGCCAAGAATATTTATTTTCTTCATGTATTGTCAATACCATCTTATAAGAAAAGGAAAATGATAAAGAAGATAAATAATTTTATTCAGTCAAGCAAAAGAAGAAGAAGAAGAATCATTAGTTCAAGTTGTTCAAGAAGGAGAGAAAATATGAGGAGTTATGATCAACTCCTGGTTTCACATTGTTTTCAAACATTGTGGGTTAGGGATTTCTCTCTCTAGGATTCAAGGAGACACTTTTTTAGCAAAAGGAAGCATATTGGATGCTATTTGAGTTTTAGTTTATAATGCAAGATAAGAAAGGTCATGAGAAGTTGTTCTTGGTTAAAGGGGAGCAATGATTTTTATGTAACTAATTCAAAGTGTTATGATGGTGAGTTGTCAAAATGTTCTATTTGCATGAGAAAGGTGTGTTGATCTTGTTCTAATATGCTCAAGGTGTGTTTAGGGTTTTTGGTTCTAAAGGTAAGTACTTGTCAATTTTTGTTGCTTAAATTGATTGGTAAAAATGATGAAGATTGAAGGTAAGGTTGGTATAAATTATGATGAGAATGTGTTTTCATATTGTTGGTATCATAAAAAAATATTAGGGTACTATATATGACAAATTGTGTCTATCATGGAGTTTACAATGTTCTAAAGATGAGATAGTTTCATGAGAATGCTTTGAAAAAGTTCTAAACCATGATGGCTTGTAGAGGATAAAGGGAAATTATTTTGAGATCCATATGAGAGTTATTCATGACTACTTCAGTTGTTTAAGTTAATCTAATGAAGATATGAGATATATTGGTGGTTTCATAAGGATATTGATTAAATATGGAAAAAGTTTAAGAGTTCATGGTAGACCTAGTTCATTAAGAAGACTTATTGAAGTTATTTTTCAAATAGAGCATAGAGTTAGGGGGGCTAACTTAGATAGTTTGAAAGTCTTGAAGATTTGTACATGATGTGAGGGGGAGCATATGTGAGATTTTTCATTCATAATAGAGATATAAAGAAGTATTTTATAGATGTGAACTCAAGTATGTTGATTTGATGACTTGATCAAACCAAGGTAGGTGCATTCTCAATGTATTAAATCCTCATGAATAAACAAAGAGGGAGCTTTGTAAATGGCTAGGTCTTAGAATCAAAGGAATGTGTAGTAGAATTTGAGAGAGAATGTATGAAGGAAATTATATTGATTCATAATTATTATAAATGGTCTAAAAAAGAACAAAAGGGTGCCTAATCTCAAGTTACTTAGGTGGAATCCCTCTTAATATTTACAATATAAGTTCATGCAATTTTTGATGTTCATGTATGTTTATCTTCATAGAATCTATGTATGATCAAGGAAGAGTGTAGTCATGGAGCATGTTTGAGAAGATCAAGGTAAGAAGAGGTATGCAATATGTTATGGGGAGTATATATCATCTATCATATGTGGTCCTTTCCTATTATTGGTCCTTGAAGTTTTTTAGGTACATAGGATCAAGAGTTGAGCCCACTTTGTCATTGTGTCAAAGGGGGGGAAAGTGCTTGAAAAAAGAGACAAAATATAAGCATAAGATTTCTATTGGTGTTTAACATCAATGCCAAAGGGGGAGATTATTGGAGGTTTTTTAATGATATCTCTAAGGTGAATAATGATGTTGATGAGGTGTCATGTGTGCTAGAATGATAATGAAAAAGTGTGCTTTAATGTGCTTCAGTGTTTGACTTAGATAGGTAGATGGTGGATGTTATTGATGGAATGGACATGTTGTATATACCCAATGGGGTGTTTTAAGTGCTTGTGAATGTGAAATGAATTAACTAGAGAAGTTATATTAGTGTCTAGGTTTAAGTAGTCTTCTTGATAGATAAGGCTGAGTGAGAAATTGATGACATCATATTTCACATGTGTGAAGGTTTTAGGGGCCATTTGATACATAAATGGATTCCCCTATGAAAGGTGATCATGTGGTTCAAATTCTAGGTTAGTACATGGTGCATAACAAAAGTTATTAAGGTGAAAATTTGGCTTCTCAAGTAGAATTAACTAAGTTCCCTTAACCAAATTTGTGATATCTAAGATCTACAATAAGTATTTAATATTTATAATAAAGATCCAATAGTGAGCATATAAACTAACAAATCAATATCCAATGATGAGAGAGTGATAAAATAGATAAAGATATATGATGAGTGATTAATCTAACTAGATAAGGATCTAATGATGATCATTAAACCTGTTAGATAGTGATCAATGGTGAGAGTGAAGTCAATACTTTAAATATATTGAGAATAAATGTGATGAAGACATGTGTCACAATCATGGATATCTAGTAAGAAGATCAATGGTGTATGTTTGATCAAGTAAATTAAATATCAATGGAGCATGTTCAATCAGGCAGAGAAAACTCAAAGGTGTGTATTAAGTCAATAAGTCAAAAGAAAGCTCAGAAGGCATGTGGGGATACCAAGTGGTGAAAGATCATTGAAGACTAACTGTAAGGTGTGTTGAAATCATGTGGGGTTGCCAAGTGGCATGATCTCAGAAGTGAAGATCATAGATCAATAAGGAGAAATGAGAGTCAAATCTAGGAAAATATTGAGGATATTGATGGAATGCATTTGATTAAGCTTTTAGGTAGCATGATATAAATAAAAGTGTCAGATGATTTTGCACTAACCAATGACTGTTGGTATTTTAATTTAACAAAGGAAAAACCAATTTGTAGTATTTTACAAATATCTTCTAATCTAGGATGGATTTATTGATGGAGTAAAAGGAAAAATTGAATAGGACATCAAGGAACATATAGAAACATTGGTTAGAAGGTTTGAATATATGTATAGTCAAATATATTGAGATGTAAAGTTGACTATGTGTTTGACCATATTCTATAAGTAACCCAAGACGGGTAATTGAAGATTTCTTGATGGTATTTTAATGTTTAAAAATGAAATAACTATTAAAGTGTGTTTTATAATCTATGAGGACCATCTATGTGGATTATGGAGGTTTTAAAAATCCATATTTAATATGAAAAATTACTTAGAATTTGATTGTGTTTGTTGAATGCACTGGTATATTAAATGACTATATTGCAGGAGTGAGTTGAAGGTGTTTTGAGTATAGCTAAAGAAGAAAATGAGTATGGAGATGTTGTATAAGTATCTAAGGATTATGAAAAATTATTTTTTGTCTTTATATACCCTTGATTAGATATGAAGATTCAAAATAGTTTGACTATATTTTGACTGTATATGACTAGTCTGAGTGGTCATTTTGAGAGAGTTGATTTGAGTGCTTAGAGCTTGTGTTGGAATGTATAAGGCACACAGATGTGTTGTAAAGGTCCTAAAGGTTTCACCCATGTGATTTAATCATATATCTATGTGAAATATTTGATTTATTTATTCAAAAGTTTTAGACTATGTTTTTTATGTTTGAAGGCCTAAAGAACGAGGATACCTAATTGGTAGGTTCAAGTGCTGAGTTAGTGTTTCAAGTGGATTTTACCCATGAGGGAGTTATAAAGGGTCTATTTGAGATATTTTTGATGTGTTATAATCATTGTTAGAAGCTTAATATAGTCTAAGAGGTTGAAAATGTAACATGTGGATGTGAAGGCCTAAGTGTTTTGGGTCTCATTAAGGCCTAATAAAGGATTTGAGTCTTAAGTAATAATGGACAACCTAATAAGTGTGGGATTCTTACATGTAACATGTATTAATACCTATTTCAAAGTTATAACAAGTATGGTAAGCATATTATCCTACCAAGATGGGTTAGATGAGTGTATGGTATAAAAACTAGGCATAATTAGCCTATTTAGAGTGTAGTTGAGAAGGCATGGAGCCAAATGAAGGAGAGAAACTTTGAAATAGAAGGTATAGGCTAGTTAGGAACATCAAAGAGAAAAGAGTGAAAAGGATTAGTCATTATTGTTTGGTCAAGTTGATAAAGGTGAACACATAGGTCATTGGACCTAATAAACCTAGAAGAGGCAAATTGAGTGAGTAAGCCCTAGAGGCTATTTGAGAGTGATCCAAAAGGGTGTATTGGATGCATGGCTTGAGTGTAAAAGTTTGTGAGAGTGTAAATGGGAAATAGTGAAAGTAAAATAAGTCCATCACTAGGTGTATGCGACATTAGATTATAAGTGGATATCAGATCAAGGTAGCTGGGTTGGTGCTTAGTTGTTTAGGGGGTTGGTTCTTCCTTGTGGGATGGGTATCTCACTAAATTAATGAATGATTATTCTTTGATGAGTTGGTACTAGTATAAATTTTGGATCTTGTTATTTTTAAAATTGTAGTCCATCTTACAAGGTTTAGTGGGTTTTATCCCTCAAGAGGGTTTCCCATGTATATCATGTGTTATGTGTTTGATCTTGCTATGTTCATTGTAATGGTTAATTTGTATGCATCATGATTTTATGTGATTAATGTTTAATAATTAGGAATTTAATTGGATTATCTTTCATGATTGATTCACCCCCAGTGATTGCACTTCTAACAAGAGGAAAAATTAGGGTCATGAATTTTCTAAGTGTATAAGATTGAGGTGATACATAATCACATAATATCATATAAAATTTTACATTTTAGCTTGATTTAATATGAAAATTAGTATTAAATGTAGTTGGTATGTTTAATATATAATTGAGTTTGTTCAAATAAATAAGTTTCTTTTTATGGTATCGAACAATATGCCATAATTCATTAAAAGATTTGAATTTTTGAAAACATTTCACTCATGTAATGGGTAAGCAATATTTGCTTAAATATGTCCTAAATTTCTTTCTCTTCCATTGGATTTGTCATTTTGTCCAACATTATTTTGTATCTCAAAACATATTCATTGATAGGTTCATTGGTTCCTTGTTTTATCTTTTAAAATTTGAGCACATGACATATTTTAAGTGATGTTGATGAAAAAATGTGCTAGGAAGTGATCTAATAGAGGTTTCAATTCTTTTACTAATTGGAGTGATAAGTATTAAAATCATAAAACATAGTCCTTGAGGATACTTGGACATAATTTGGTCATGAGTTTATCATTGGAAGCATAATCAAGACATGACATATAGAAAGATCTAAGATGTTGTTTAGGATCACCCCTACCATCATAAAATGTGAACTTTGCATGCAACAAAGCTAATTGTCAAAGGGTGAAAAGATATTTTAGGTGAAAGAGGATTATGAAATACATATTTTGAATCAATAACATAAGGTGATTTCATAAAATCTTTCTTAATATTAGTAACCTTAGCTTGAATTTTTTTTTATAGATTATATAAGGTCTTGAAATATTTTGAAAACTAGGGTTTAGAGTTTGGGAATTCACCAAAGGAGGTGCACCTATGGTCTGATTTGATATAGGAATTAAACTAGTAATTGGGTTAAAGTGATAATGGTTCCCATGGAGGATGTAACAATAATCGGATTTTTTTTAGGATCAATGGTGTAAACACATAACCCATGACCCCAATTAGATGTAGGAAGTGATGATGTGATCAAGGAGAGGATCATTGGTATGTAATCAATTATAGTAACACATAAGAGTTAACAGTAACTAGGTGAGGATGCCTTAGCCTTAGCATGTTTATTGATTTCATCTCTTGTAACATATATAAATGCATCCATTAAGGATTTGTTGCTATTGAGATGATTGATTAGTGATTCCTTATCTTTCATTTGAAAATGATTTTTGTGATTAACATTTTACATTTATTATAAATATTTTTTTTATAATTTGAGACAATAATTCATAGTAATTAGAAATAAAAAATAGAAAACTCTAAGTCACTATAAGGTTTGGAGACCAAAGGTTGAGTTCACTAAATTTTTAACTCTAAATTTGAAAATATGGGGATAGGGTTAATATTACATAAATAATTCAAGCATAAGGGTGATAAACTAATAAATAATAGACTAATTAATAGAAAACTTAGATAAATACTATTTTTTATTTATACAACTGAGATTTGTAAAAATAATAAAGTACATCTATTGAAATATATTACAATATATAAGAAACAATGGTACTTTACTAGTTTACTATGTGTAGAAAGATTTGGAATAGAAACATATGTAAAATATGTAGGATTAGTATTATGGATCATTCATCAAATTTTTTAAATTTAACTCTTATGGCCATAGACACTATCATCATATATAGACACTATTGTTGATGCTAGTATCTAACCATGATGTAAGATCCTAGTACAAAATAATGACTAGGTCTAGATGCAACTAACTTCACTATTCTTGGTTTTATGTCACATTTTATATTGTGTATTTAGATCTTGGGTATAGGTTGTCTCTTTTTATTGATTGATCAAACCCTATCTCTTCATCCTTCTTCACCCTTATAATGAGTTTGTTGGAAAATGGATTAGTGGGCTCATGGTGTCAAGTTACCCTAAATACCCCTCTATCAATGGGAACTGCCTACATAAATAATAATTTAAGGAGGGATTGATACTAATGTATTTCTCCACTATATGTGTAAAAGTGTGCACACAAGGGTGCAATGTAATATATGAATATGCATGCAATGATCTAGCTTGTAGTTTCACAAATATCACTCATGGGCTACTCCTTGAATGCTTTAGAATTGTAATATGTTCCTCCTATGATTAAATGAAAATATGGATGAATAAGGTATAATATATATATATATATATATATATATATATATATATATATATATATGTATATTATATTTAATTTTAATATGTGTTTTTTTGATATTTTCTAGATGAGAAATGAAAAGGATTAGACTTGTATTTATACCACAACTTTTAAAAATATCTCACGGTAGGATTTGATAAGACAAATAGGCCAACCCATAGGTTTTGAAACATTTGTAATTTGTATGAATTTTTAAAAATGGATACTAGATAAGGATATGGTTACTACCATTGGTGATAGTGTCCTTTTATGACTGATAGTGTCTAGGAGGCTAGAAAATAAGTATGGATATAGAATTGATAGTAAAAGATGTTTATTAGGTTTTAATATTTATGTGTAGTATAAGATACCTAGGTAATCAAAATGATATAGATTAGAATAAGATATAATAATTTATTCACAATGAGATGGTGAATTTGAACCTTTTAATGACAGGGAGGTCTATAACTGAAGGGTAGAGCCCTTATTAATATTTGTCAAATAAACAAGATTGAAATGCTATAAATTTTTAGTTTTAATATCTAAATCTAGGAACAAGGTTGGAGAAGGTTTTAAATTATTTGATAGAGTAAAAATCATCTTTGTTTCTCTCTAGAATTTTAGCTATGTTTCAACAAAATTGTCCCAAAATTATTAATTTTCAAACTAGTTGTGTTGTAAGTGAAATTATTGACCAAAAATTGTATTGAATAGTTTCATACTTGAAAAGATATGCTTGTTGGTTTGAATTATATATATATATATATATACACACACACACACACACACACACACACACACACACACACACACACACACACACACACACACACACACACACACACACACACACACACACACACATATACATATAAATATAAATATATCATTAAAAAATATTCTCCAAGTGAAATAATTCACCACACTTCTATTTTGTGTAATTTTATTAAATAAATAAAACTAATTTGAGTTTATTACAAGGAAACTTACAATGCAAGTTAAAAGTAATAATATTAATATAAAAAAACTAGACCACTAAGTGAATTTTTAAGATAGAGATATAAAAATATATTAAATAATCTAAGTTTAACACATTATAAATATTTGGACATCATGCAATAAACCTATTCACTGGTAAAATCAAACATGTAACTAAAAAAAGCATCCTAGTCAACTTAGGCACCCAAACTGAGCTAAATATAAAATTAAGACCAAAATAGATTTATTATCACCTATTTTAACTTAGATAGTGTATAAAAATCTTTTGAGATGAATGGATAATGATTTAAAATCAAGTAAGTGCAGTTTTAGTGAACTAAATTGAATTCAAATTAATTGGTAATTCTAACTATTTTTTTGAAAATCACTAGAAAGCATCCAAAATTAACCAAACAATTAATTTAAAGCATACATAAATTAAATAACCTTGATAAATAAATAAAAATAAAAAATAAATTAAGTCTAAAAATATAACTCAAGTACCCATATTGACATCATACTCAACATTCCATCCTTTGATGTAAAGAGGTGAAATGTCTATCATCTCCTTAAGTCTTCCTTGAATCTACTTGTGTAGTCCTTTAGTGAGAATATCAAAAAAATAATATTAACATATCATATAGTTAATTATAAATAGTTTTTAATTGACCTATTATTAGAAAAAATAATGTTTTAGTTCAATGTTCTTGGTTTTAGTATGGAAAACTAGATTATTGGACAATTATATTGCCCCATTGTTATCACAAAAAAATGTGTTGGCTCAAGTTGAGCCTCTTTGAAATCAACCAAGAGTATTCTTAGTCATAATACTTATGTGAAATATAATGTAAGGGATATATATTCAACTTTAGTATAGGATAATGAATTTGTATCCTATTTATTTGAAGATCAAGAAACCAAGTCACTTCCCAATGTGAAACAATAACCTAAAGTTGACTTCTTGTTATCTAGAGATCCTCCGCAATCTGAATTTTGTGTATCCAACTACACATAATGATATTTTTAGTATAAAATAAATACCATGATTATAATTACCTCTTACATATTATAAAATTATTTTCACTATTTGCAAATACTTGAGTGATGGTATACCCATAAATATAAAAAAATAGTGAAATTGTTTAACCCTAAATTTAGATGTGCGTGGTTATATATAGGGTTAAGGGGTATTAGATTATATTTTACACAAGTATGGTGAAATAACCTCATGATCATGACAATTAAATATAAAAATCAAATAAATAATATTCTAAATTTATACAACTAATATTTATTAAAAATAGTAATGTAAAACTATTATTCGATATTGTAAGAAATAGGGATTAATGATTCTTATTTGGTTTTAATATACTCATGTAGGTCTGATCTAGAATATTATATAAATGGACTAGAATATACTCCTAAAATAGACATCTAATTTTATGAATATTCTTTCTATGGTTTATTATGCTTGCAACGTATTTGTATAGTTGTATTAATACAGGTATCATATATAGATTATTGACTAGATCTGAATGTGACCAACTAGAGTCTTTTGGGTTTTTTTTCAACATTATTTTTATGCCCTCACATATTGAGAAATTTTTTTCACTCTTTGTCAAATAATAAAACCCTAGCTTATTCTCCCTTGGAGTGATTTTGGGAAAAATGGGTTAGTGGGCTCATGGTGTTGAGTTACCCCAAGGACCCCCTATCAATAGGTACTACCTACATAGCTAATACTCTAAAAATGGCCTTATAATTATGTATTTATACCCTATATGTTGTCTTATGTGTGCACAAGGATATGATGAGTGATAAACAAATACATGTAGTGACCTAGCTTGTAACTTATCAAATTTGGCTCAAGAACTTCCATTTAAATGCTTTAGATTTATGTGGATACTTATCCTATGATTAATATGGAAATAGGGATGAATAGGGTATGTTTTTCAATTTAATGGTTTATTGAGTGCTTTTTGGTATGTTTCTTTATGAGTTTCCAATATTTTCTAGGTGAGGAATTGATGAGGGTTGATCTTGTATATATATCAATCCTTTTTATAAATATCTCCCACTAAATCACTTAGGCCAATCTTTAGGATATGTTTCATTTTAAAATTGGATTAATTTTGGGAACTGGACACTTTATAGGAAAAGTGGACATTTATGATGATGTGGGTTTATATTTATAACACATGTGTTCAAGAAGCTAGAAAATATGTACATGTCCAAAACTAGCAGTGAAGGATAATGATCAGGTTTAGCTCTTTTTTTATAATATATAAGGCCTGGTCATTAGAATAACACTAGTTAGACTAAGGGATAAGTGATTTAGGCATAGAGAGATAGTTAATTCAATCCTTACATCAACAAACATGTATATAACTAAAAGGTAAAATGACGGTGGATATTTATCAAGTGTACAAGATTAAGGTACTACATAAATCAAATTTTAGTATCTACAATTGTCCCCCCTTTAATATAGTAATGAAATCTATATTTTAAAGTAAATAAATGCATACATGGATGTGTATACCACACCTTGTCTTTGTGTGAGCCCAACTTGAGTGCTTTTCTAGTGATTGACTTATATGTTGATGCAACCATCTTGATTTTTGTAAATTTAATTTAAAATGATGCCTCATTATGAGGTATTGAATCTAAGATTAAACATGCAATTGTATATATATAGATATTAGAGGACATATTCCCCCAAACTTAGTGAAAATGTGATTTAAAAAACTTTTATTGAGCTTGTTCATCTCAATTATGAAACCCAAATATTTGCATGATTTGGAAAGTGTGAATGATTTAATCAACTCAAAACATATATAGTGAGGGTGGATGATTAAATTAAATCCAACTTATAAGTATAAAAATTTACATTATTTAATCAAATCTAACTTATAATCATGGTATAATTGAGCAATTTAATCAGCTCAACCTAACAAAGGTGAACCAACTACTATAGTAGACTAATTCAATAATAGTCCATAAAAGTTCAACCTAGGTATAATAATAGTCTATAACAATATTTAAAATCTATAAATGGTTGATTTTGTAATTTTAAGTTCCCTTTGCATGACATATGCACCTCATATATGTCTCAATCTAAAATCTAGGTAAATAGTAGTAACAATATATAAAATGCTCCCAAAAATATATCTGAATCATATAACTATGAAATTTGGTGAATCTAAAATCATTGCAAGTGTGGAGGACATGTTTTTATGACATGGCCCCATTGAATCTAGAGAATATAATAACTCATGTAAATGTGTATAACATGTTTCTAAAACATGCCCCCACTATAATATGGAAACAATAAGTATCGAATAAGTGTGGAGGTCATGCCTTTTTGGCATATCCCCATTATAATATGAAACTATGAAAGTATGAAAGCTATGCACCTATAACATGGAACCACTTATATTCACCCATTTTGAGGTGATGGGAAGTAGAATATGGTATTCATCTTAACTCAAAAGGATAAGATAACTGTATAAGTTGTGTATAGATCATGTAACATATAGGGGTAACATGTCTATGTAGATATAATAATGGGGTACATAAAATGTTATCACATTAAGTCTTAATATGCATTATGTATATCATAGAAATGTCTATAGAGTAAGACTATAAACCTAGCAAGTAATCAAGTACATGCACAAAAATACTCAAAATTAATGCAAAAGGAAATGGTCTAAAGAGACCTCATACAAGGGGCATGTTCAAATGACACATAATAGAAGGGACATGACTTAGTCAAATGTCCACATATAAAAAACAATAGCATATTCAAATTTCAAGAGGGATGGGGGACATAATCAATGGATCATATTCAAATGCTCAAAAAAGTTATACAATGCAAGATAATAACAAGCAAGTAACACACTCAAAGAAGTGGTAAAATGGAAAATTATGAAAAATATAAGAAACCAACATGAAACTAGCATCCTAGTTCCTAAGCACATGTATTTGTAAAATTTTAAGTACATAGCATATGAAGTACATTATGAAAGGTATATGCATGGACATAGGAATGTGTGAGTATACATAATCTCAAATATGATAATGGAAAGTTATCATAGAATAATGTAATTTGGGTGTATCATGATCAAAGAAGTAGATGTCCCCAATGTACTTAGGATGTGAGTGAAGGGAAATATCAACATATGTATGTAAAAATATCATGTATCTATGTATGCCTTTATCACACTCAAATGAAGTGTGAAACATATGTGTATACATGAAAGAAATGATATGTTATCTACTAGCATGATTAAAAAAACACATGTATAAGAAATAATACAACTAGGAACATGCTAATTTTTTTTGGTATTTTTGAATGTTTTTGGTATTCTTGGAATATTTAGATGTTTTCAACCCTAGGTTAGATCATTTTAACTATTTGGAATGTGGTTGGATATGTGAGAATTGAGCATGGCATATTCTTCCTCGCCATTTTTTATGAATTAGAAGAATAATTACCATCATGTGGTAAGTTTATCAATTTTTACTCATGAGAAAAGGAGATACCTCACTGATCTTGGTCAATTTTTGCTTCCATCTGGTGCAATAAAAGCTTCTACTATGAATGTATATTGATATTTTTGTGGCATAATCCAAACTCTTGATTGAATCACTTTAAGATAATAACTAATTGGTATTATTATGTTGTCAAAATATTATTTCCAACCTTATTTATTTTGTAAGTATTTTATATCAAATCTAAGTTGTTGAAAACATCTTACATTGCAAGTGGTTTTTGTTTATCTAGGATTAATGTGGTTATGCCAAAATTAAATGCCACTCATAAATAATGTGATTTTTAGATATTATTGGTGTTGAATCATTTTTATTTTCTAAACTTGATGTTTTTATTATATATGTGCATCATATAACATTTATAATTTCATATTTTTATTAGAATTATCTTTTAAATGTTCATTTTGATTCTAGTGATCATTAGGTTGTGGACTTGAATTATTAGGAGGATCATCAAATGTAAGCTACTGGTTATCAATAAGATCTTGGATTTTATGTTTCAAGGTGTAAAATTTATTTGTATAATGTTGAGGTCCATGGTGATAATCAAGGCATGAAATAATATCATATATTTTTGGTAGAGGTCAATTCATATTAACCTCTATGGGGGGTGGGAGAGATATGAGATGCCATTCCATAACCTTATAAAGTAAATAAATCATAACATATCCATTGGGATTTCCTAGAATAACATTTTTAAAAATAATTCCATGAAATACACATTAGATTACACCATGGAGTCTAATTATTTAACCAATAAAATAGTTATGTAAAAATAATCAAAACAAGTAAAAATTTGATTACTCATTTAACTCTATAAATTATCAAAAAGTAATTATAGAGTGCCAGCCATTTCTTAAAGTAATACTATATATACTTTTGCCCAAGTATAGATGAATAAAAAAATATGTTTTCATTAAGAATATGTCACAATAATGAATACAATACAAGACACATGGCTCCACAGAGCATGAGTCATAATGATCTCAGTATCCTATGGTAATCTCAAGTGTATTCTCCAATGAATTAATGTTTTGGGGATGGATAACATCATCCTAGTGCTTTTAAACATCAATCATGAACCATTGATTGCACAATCCTCCAACTATGGAATGGACCTCCCTTCACGGATGGGTAGATAGTGATTGTGTAGGAATCTAGAGAGACAAGTTAGTACTCATGTGTTATAAAATATCCTAAACATGTTGTGAACCATAAAGAAAATATGTTCTAACATGATATCTCACAAGCATGTAAATCAAACATATGAAATGACAATGTTGAACTAAACATTCCTTTGGTTAAAATTTTCAAATAGTTAATGATAACTAGGATCAGTCAAATTCATGCACACCACTTGATCATATTATTATCATCTGGAATTGGTGATACTAAGTAATCTATGGAAGTCTATATCCCTACTTATTTAGTACCAATAATGTGATTTAGGTTAGTTTAAACATAATCAATAGATTCAAATGGATTACTTCCTATCAACAAGCATAAAACATGTTAAGTATGGAAATAATCAAAGCACATACATTTATTGCATCAAACATATGAAATGAATCTAAAAAATAATATTTATTTAAAAATAATACACATAAATAAGTACAAACCTAAATGCCTAATATTGACTTTGAAGTGGGTAATAAACCCTTAAAACTGTAGGTAGATTACCCAGTCTCAGTATGTGTAACTAATTTTTATTTCATTTATATGACATGATAAAAACATAGGTTACTAAAATATTCATAGACAATTTACTAATGTCCATACTTAAGTTCATAACCAATGATCAGTCATATAATGTTTACCATTGCACAATACTATGAATAAATATATTAGAGTATAGGTTCACATATACATAAAACATACTACAAAAAGCCCATTGTCTAACTAGACTTAGCCAAGAATTTCATAATGTATGAAAAATAGAGTATGTAAATCAAAACAACATACTTTAGCATTTTAAATTAACCATGATTAAAATCCTTAATGATGTTTGTCATTGCACTTCGAATGAAACTATTTAAATATATACACTAAATTTTATATGTACATATATACTTTGGTATGTATATATACTCCAAGTTAATAAAGACCTATAGGGTATAAATATATATATCTATATATATATATATATATATATATATATATATATATACCTACCCATGTATATACATTCATACATTTATTTTATACAAAATTCTAAGTTTTATACAACCCTGTTTCATTCCACTTTTCCATATGGCCTTACTACACAAAATTTAATCTACATTACAAAAATTGTATATAGACCTAGATTTTAGGTTTAAAAATTTTCATAGTATATAGATTGGATTCTATGGATGGTCAAGACATCCACAGGGCTAGATATTTATACATTTAAAATTTTATCAATTATTCAAATGCATTACCAAACTCATAGAGATTCCACCAACTATTTATTAACAATCATATTGATCCAAGCCCCTTTTATTCTTTTTGCTATCTATTATTCTCCAATCTTCCATCCTATATCTTGTCCCTCTCTATATTTTTTATTTCTTTTCTTCTCAACCTAGCTTCCACTTTCTTCTCCATGCATTTATTCTCCACCCATCTCTCCCATATCCATGATGCAGAAATAAGAGGATAGAACAATACATGGTGAGTTAAATGCAACTATACCCATTAAAAACTATAGTCTGTTTCCATTATTCATGCAGTCTAATCAAACTAAAAAATAGCTAAATATTGAAATTATGATTAACTCAATTAAAATCAGGTTATAACCCTAAACATTCCCAAAATTTCCTAATTATTTTAATCACCAAACAAAAGATGCATGTTTGTTGAACTCTCCCCATGCACCAACTTATCATTAACCAAGTTTTATTAACATAGTACTAATGTCTATGCATTCAAACATTATCTAGGATTAGTTCATATAATAATTTAGGTAGTTATTTAATCATCTTAACAAGGATTAACATCAACATTGCTCCTAATAACAAAGTGACCAATGTAAAGTCATAACAAACTTTGACTATAATAATAAATCAAACAACTATTCTAATAATATCAAGCACAATGATATTATAACTATTTAGTTGTTTATTAATACTAATATATAGACTATACATATGTCTTATACTATCTTTTTATACATAAAGGCTCAAGCCAATATATTGATATTTCATGAATATCATAATAACTAGCTAATGTATTTAAGAGATTTTGGTTAGTCTATAGATAATAATAAACAAATAATAAACATACATATTTACTTACTCGTTAAAGCAATATTATCCACAACCATGAATATAATAACACACCATGATCAAAAGTGGCATTATGTATTGAATCTAAGTACTACAACTATAATGCAATCACAAAATTAGATCCTCATAAACATTAAACTGAACTAGATCACAACTAAATGCAGATAACTAGTCATCCAAATGTAGCTAACATAATATGATATAATATAGTTAATAATTCAAATAAGGTATATAAATAATGATATATATCATGTTGTGTGCATGGATTTCTAGTTGTTTATCTATTGTCCCCCAACACCTCCATCTATTCCATCCTCTCTATTGATGCTCTCTCTTTGTCATGCTTTGAGGGATGGATATATCCTACATCCAACTCATGACAAGTAGGTAGTTAGCTTATAACATCAAAACATATATCCATAAAATACTACTATAAAAACTAATAACATGATCATAATGTAAATTATATATAAATATAGATAACACATATCCATATAATCATGTAATCAAAGTAACATACAACTATCCCATAACAACATATGATTCACATCTTAATTCAATAATAATTAATCAATTTAACAACCATAATAATCTATGCGTAATCAGGTAAATTAGCTTAGTGAGAAATTGGGATGTGATATCTTTCCCCATAAAGTTATTCATCATCTTGATGACACTTATTCAAAAACTAGTTCTTAATTAAAAACATTATTCATTAAAAAAATAACATAGTATGAAACATCAAAAAAAGCAAACAAATGTGGAAATAGCCTATAAAACTCATCATAGTCTTCCCAAGTGGCATCATACTTCGAGTATTAGTCCCATAGTACATTGCACTATGACATTTACCTATTATTAAAATGAATTTTGTGAGTTTTAATTACTTTGATTGGTTATATCATGACCACCCCAAGATCTAGAACTTGCAAAGCATTTCAATCCAACACATGTGAAGGATCAACAATATAGATTTTAAGATAGGACACATGGAAGACATTATGTATTAAAGTTAGGGATGGTGGTAATGCAATCCTATATGTTATAGGGTTGAACACTTATAAAACCTCTAAAGGTCCCATATATCTTGGTGAAAGTTTCACTGACTTCCCAAATTTAATCGAGCTTTTATGAGGCTTAACCTATAAAAACTCTTTATCACCTACTAAAAACTAACTAATTATTTTCTTCAGATCAACATAGCTCTTTATTTATCATTAGACTTGACCAAATTCTACTTTATTGATATTACTTTATATTACATTTATAAAATCACCTCATTTCCAAAGACTACCCTATCTTCTAACTTGTCCCAATTGATTGGTGTTTTGCACCTTTTTTCATATAATGATTCAAATAGTGCCATCTTAAAAGTTGATTGGTATGAGTTATTATAATCAAAATCAACCAATGAAAGATAATTATCCCACTTATATTGTTGATCCATGCAATACATATGAAGGAGATACTTTAATGCCTGATTAACTCACTCAATCTAACCATTAGTCTATGGGTGGTATGCAGTGCTAAAATTTATTTGCATACCCAAATTTTAAATTTAGACTCAACCAAAACATAAAATTATTCCTTGGATCATGATCCAAAATAGTCTTCTTTGTAAATCCATGTAACCTATACACTTCCTTTACAAATCTCTTTATAAGGGTAGGTGCATCATCTATCAAATTGATTGGTATAAAATGAGCTACCTTGGTTAATTTTTCAACTACTACCATGATCATGTCATGCATGTTACATGAAAATGGTAAAACTTGGACAAAGTCCATACTAATCACCTACCACTTCCATTATATTATGTCATGTGGATATAACAATCTATCTGAATGCACATGTTTAACTTTCAAACACTGACATTCTAGATAATGAGACACACAGTTGGCTACATATTTCTTGATTCCTTTCCAAAAATAGAGTGGTCTAAGCTATACCAAAAGCTTGGTTACTTCTGGATGTTTTGAATATGGGGCATTGTGTAGTTCCTTTAGCAATGTGCTCTTCAGATTCTCTCTAACTAGTGTATACATCCTTCCATTATATCATAATAAACCATCATTCTCTATTCTAAATCTTTATACATAATATTTTGAGCATTCTCAAATAACACTTTCCTAACTTGATCATAGAATTCATCTTTTGGCAAGAATTCAATCACTTGATCCCTAAAATTACTCCTAATAGTAGCCATGATTACTATGTACATTTTATGACTTTGGGAATTAGATACTCTATTTTCTTTGCCTTTGATATAGTTGATGTCAAAATCATAATTAGACAAAAATCTAACCAAAATATTTGATGAACAATTATATAAAATTAGGTGAAGATGTACTTGAGTCCCAAGTTATTAGTCTTGAGTTCAAATGGTTTTCCCAATAAGTAATACCTCTAAACTATCAAAATATACATAATTAATGCAAGTTCTAAGTCATGAGGGGAATAATTCACCTCATAAGATTTCAACTTCCTTGACTCGTAGGCTACTACTGTACCATCCTACCTAATAAATCCTCTTAAACCATCCCTAGATCCATCTATGATCATTGAAAATTGACCATTGAGATCATGAAATCTTAGAACTGGTGCTAAAGTAAGCCTCTTTTTTAGTTCCTAAAAATCTATTTTCACTTATCTAACTAGATAAAACTTTAGTTCGTATACTATAAATAGGTAATCAGATTAGCTATCTTAGAAAAATTCAAACAAAAAATCTTGTAATAGCCCACTAATCAAGTGAAACTTCTTAACTCATGGATATTCTTCATGCTAGCTACATAGATATAATATGTTCTAGATACTACACTTTCTCCTAGAAAAATGTACACTTAGATAGCTTTCCATATAATTTATACTTTTAAAAACATTGTAAAATAAGTTCTAGATGTTTAAGATTCTCTTATTCATCCCTATAATATATAAGAATGTCATCTATAAAGACCAAAATAAAAGGATCTAGATAATCTATGAATACATTGTTCATGAGATTCATAAATGGCACTGGAGAATTTGTCAATCCAAATGGTAACATTGTGAACTCATAATGCCCATATTAAGTTCTAAAAGTTGTTTTTGGAACATCCTCATATTTTTTCTATAGCTAATGATATCCTTCTATAATATCAATCTTAAAAAAGACTTTTACCCCTTGCATTTGATCGAAAAGATCATTTATATGATGTAGTGGATATCTATTTTTGATAGTTTCCTTATTCAACATTCTATAATAAATACAAAGGCAAAAAATACCACCCTTATTATTGATGAAGATAACTGGTACACCCCACTATGACACACTTGGTCTAATTAATCCTTTTGATAAAAAATCATGGAGTTAAACCTTCATTCAACCAATTTGGTGGTTTTCGTCTTGTATGGTGCATTATATTATGGTTCTAGTCCAAGTATGATATCAATTGAGAAATCAAACTCACATTTGGGAGGCAATCTTGGTAATTCCTTTGGAAACACATCATAAAAATTCCTAATAAAAATAAAATCTTCAAGGGATGGTTCCTTAGATTCCTTTTTTTCATTTATCTTGATGACAAATGCTTAGCACCCTTTTACTTGAGCCATTGAGTTGCATTGTAAAAATATACCTAGACAATCATCCTTGAATTTGTGTTTGATTTCAAAAATCATCTAGACACTCAACCTTATTTAGAGAGAAATCAACCTTAGATTTATGTTTTTCCATATAATTAACTCCTAGGATCACATCATATTACCCTAGTGGTTTTGTATAAATATCCATTGATATTGTGAATTTTAGTAACCTAATCTTAGATTCAACTAAACACTTGTCAACTTTGACCTTTAACTTATTCCCATATAATACCGACCATGCATTTTTCATTACTCCAAATTTTATAGATAGCATATTTAGTATTTTAGGAGCTATAAAACATTTTGTATCCCTTGTATCTATCAAAATATAAATTGGATGTTCAAACAAAATACTTGACAGTTCTATGGGTGAAGCTTGGAATTTGGATTGATGATTGTCAACTACTATATGTATTTGTTACTAAAAATTTCTATATTATGGAGTAGAACCTTTATTTTTTAACTTATCTTGGGTATACTCATGAGAAAAATGGTCACCTCCATAAATGAAGCAACCTCTAGGTGGTTCTTTTCTATTTGATTATTGGTTTTCCTTGAAACAACCTTTGAAACCATTACCTAGTTTATTGTTACCTAAAATAATGTTGAATTTATCATTATAATTCTTGAACTAACTCTTGGAGTCTCCACTCCTCTTATTCTAGTTAATGTTTTTGGAAGTTGATTTAGAACTTACAAACTTTTTCTTAAGCTTATCCTTGACTTGAATAATAGATTTTAACTTATTTTCCTATTTGACTATCTTCTAGAAGACTTGGTCTATGGTAGATGGTCTATGAATGTTCACCTCACCACCAATCTAGGGTTTTAATCCCATGATGAACTTCCTAATTCTGAACCTCTCATCTTCTTGGTATTGAGGTACATAATTTATAAGTTTGTTGAACTATTCACAATACTCATTCATTGATAGGTCTCCTTGGTTAATATTCTAAAAATTCATAAGATTTTAGTAAAAGTATAACTATGAAAATTAATGTGATCTAAAGAATGTCATGAATAGCTCCCATGTTTTGGTAGTAGAGTTAAGATTAATTTCCAAATTCTTGTTGGCTCACCATGTAGCTACTTCTCCAACCAAATGATAATCTCCCCAAGTTGCTTTAGTGACTTTAGAGTAGTTTCAATTCTAAAAATAATTCTATATCTCAGTCAGCCATGTTTCAGCTTCATCTCCCATAATAGTTCCATTATACTTAGGTGGATTCACCTTTTTCATATCTCTAGCCAATGCTACAGCTACACGATCTCTCACATCTTGAGGTACCTCCTCATGCCTCTAATTTTGAGGAATTTCCTATTTAATATGATGATATTCATGGACATCCTAATGAGATTCCTCCTTATGTCCATGAACTTTCTATTCTAGGGATGTAATTTAGT